>JAQFVV010006679.1:204136-493965 GCA_028023455.1 Epiperipatus broadwayi | reverse complement strand
TTTAATTAATGTCTATTATACTTATTATCTCTGAGATTGTAATGGCCGTAAAATTTTTTTTTGGGCTTTTTTATCATTTTGCTTGAATTTTTATATATTCTACCTTTAGCATCTTTTAGTCAGTTTGAAATCTTAAAATATACAGGTTATAGAGAAATCGCTACCTTTAGAAAGATGTCATATGAATAAATTACACGGATGAGAGATCACTAATGATTATATATAGACAGTTTTTTGGATTATATTTGTTTTTCAATAAGTTTTAATTTGAATATATTGAATATTTATCATTTATTTGGTTCAATAACTATGTTACTGCTTGATGTGTGAAATTCAATTTGCAGAAGATTCTCAAGTAGGACCTCATATGTTCTCAATGAGTAAATAGTTTAAAGATTAGCAAGCCCAGGATGACTGAGTATGTTTATATTTTTGCCTATTGGCATTGATTAAGGCAAAAACACACATGTTGCAACAAAATTATTTATCTAATGCTAAAACTTGACTGTTTATAAGAAGTACCCATTGTAATTGATACTTCATGCAAAGATAACTGAGAGACAATGATGCTGCACATGGATAAAAAGCTTGATCAAAGTTCTTGACATATTTGAAGATTGCAATCTAGTAATTTTGGAAAACAAAATTTCAATTCCAAAACTAAAGTCTCTCGATTCCTGTTTTTCTTTTTATGTTAATTGATATATTAAAAATATAGAAATAAATAGTAATTTTATTATATATTCTTACAGTAATTATAAAGACACTCTCTTAAATATTTTATATTGGACTATTTCCATCATCTAATATGCATATTGAGAGCATTACCTTAAAATTCAATACTCAAGAATCTAAGTGATTCGGTTCGAATCCCATGCTAGTACTGTCACTCATCAGGCCAACAATACCTGAAAAAGAGGGAGAATAATACCTCTCAAAACATTGTGCATAAACAAACCTGTTTGTTGTGCTATTACTAACAGTTCAATGTATTTGAAATATTTAAATAGTTAATTTTTTTCTAAACACGTTCAATACACATATTAGATGATGGAAATAGTCCAACATTTAATACACATATTAGATGATGGAAATAGTCCAATATAAAAATACAACTAGAATACCCATCATCACAAACTTTTAGGAAAACACTCTCTAACATGATTGCCAACTTGATATACATTCAGTTGCATATGTATACTAACTATATTTCTATTTAAACATTGTGTTGTTTATTGTATGTCACATATGGATAAAGTCGGTTACCAAATTTTTTTATTACTCAATAGTAAATGAGCATTTTTCTTATTAAAAGTCTATAAAATGTTAAATGAAAATTAATAAATAAAAGTACAAATAGGGATTAACAAAACAACCATATAGTAGATTTATGCAAACTGAGCTGCTAAAGTAGAAATATAACAAAGAAGAGACTAGTCAAAAATAAGTGATTTTTCTAGGAGTGAAATCAAATATGCAATTGTTTTATTAATGTCATGCGTGTAGAAATTATTTTTATTAATGTTATGCATGCGCTTATAAAAATTAAATAATTTTAAGAATAAAACATACAATAATATCTTAGTTATTTGTAAAATATAGATGTAAAAAATGGGTAAAAGTATTATAAATTTAGAATATGCGTAAGAGTCTTAAGTATTTATGAGAATAAATGTTATCATTTAAAATTTATAATGATTTTTATATAAAATAATTTGATAAAATGAAAGTTTGTAATATTTAAAAAATAGTTTTGATTTAAAAAAGAAATGTAAAAATTTAAATCATTTTTTTTTAAGTTGGCTAAAATTATAATTAAGTTTTTTTGGGAATTTGATTAATCTGATAAGCAGCTTAGGAAATAAATTTGAAGCGGATAATAAAATTTGTTTATGGAGATATCAAAAGTATGCAGTTAGTTAATTAATGAAATTATCAATCACTGAATAAAGATTTTGACATTTAGTTTCAGTTATACCATAAATTGAGAGTATATAAAGTCTCATTTCAAATATTAGAGTCCATTGATATTTTAGCCTCAATAATTGTCTATTAAATTCACATAGGCTTTTTTTGCAAATAAAATTAGTGGCAAGCAAAGTTCCCATCTGCAGTTTAGCCAAGAGTTACTATTATTTATTTTTCTTTAGTCTCTGTTTCCTTATTTCTGCTATCTATCCTCTTTCTCATCATGAAATTTGGCTATTTAATTTAAGGTGCAATAACATGAAGTCCCCCAGTCTGTTACATTTGGTGACCCAATTAGGGCATAATGAAGATCAGCATCAACATGAGGATTATATACCCTGAAAGAAAAGTATTCTATTGCATATAACAGGAGTGTCCAACAAGTCGATCGCAAAGCCATTTTTGGTCGATCCTACGGCCAATCTGGCAAATTAAGTTAACATTTTCAAGTTTTTTTTGTTATTTTTGTTTTTGTTCTAATTTTTTTTTAAATTCTACATAAGTGAAGTCCACTAGGCTGTATCATTATTGAAAATAATATTTTTAATCTTGATTTAATGTAGCTAATTTGAATTAATAAATATTGTTCAAAATTACTCGTGTTGCTTTAATTTTTCAGACATGAGTTTTTTAGCCCATTAAATAATAGTTATTTTTTACTAGGTAGATATATAAAAATAGTATGTATTTCACACCTCCCTCCACTTAGACTACACACCCATGACAACAAGTTGATCGCCTATGACAACAAGTCAATCACAACACATTTTAAAAATAAAAAGATTTTTTGGCCACCCTGGCATATAACATTTGAAATTGAAAGATTAAAGAAATTACACCCATAAGTATACTTAATGTAGAACAGAGAAGAAAAAAGTGGATTAATGGAAATAAAAATGGAGAAGTTAAACCAGGTTCCTTAATGTAGTTACAATATTAAAAAATATACTGTAAGCAAATCTATGGAAAAAAAGGAATTAATTTTAATTTTTTGTTTGGATATATCTAAGTGGGAAGATGAACTGCATTTAGGAAGTGGAGCAATTGATGCATATATGAAAATTATTGTAGTAAAAATGGCAAAAATTTAATACTGAGTACAAAAACAAAGTTATAAACATTACTCAGAAAACAACACAGGTACTTCAGTGATTCAGAAGAGTAAACCTCATATTTCAGCAAAATTTCTCGTCTTATGATTTACCTAAAATCCATAAGGATCATGTTCCATTAACATCTATTGTTAATTTTAGAAATTACCCTTGCCAAATTTCTTCTGAAAGTTTTTAGTTCTTTGGCATATAAGACCCAGTCCTTTGTCAGTGATACTAGACACTTTGAAAAATTAATCAAGGACATGAAAATTGAAAAAACTGACATACTAGGAAGCTTTGATGTGGAAAGTTTATTCACAAATGCATTATGTGAAGAAGTGTTGTCTATTGTAAAAAAAGATTAAATGGTGATAATAGTTTACAAATTAGAGCAACTCTTCCTATTGATAGTGTAATGGAACTATTAACATTACAACCTGCCTTCAGTACAACACAGAATTCAATTACAAAGAAATCAAGTCATATGTCACATGACCTAATTTAACAAGCTTGTATATAACACAGAATATAACAAAGAATTCTTCCAACAAAATCAAGGAATGGCTATGGGCTCACCATTGTCACCCCTGATTAGCAATGTTACATGAAAGAACTTGAAACCACCACCATAAAGACTACTCCATATCCATCTAAAGTTTGGCTGCATTATGTTGATGATACATTTGTTGTATGGCCACATGGTGGAGCATTACTACAAACTTTCTGGACAATCATCAACAACCTATCCCCTTCATTTAAATTCACAATAGAATCAGAACAAGAACAAAAATTGGTATTCTTAGATGTTCTTATGACAAAACCCTCTCATAGCAAAATCAAAATCACAGTTTACAGAAAACCCACACATTCAGGAAAATACTTAACATATATATCCATTCACACCAGAAACACAACACTTATGAAACAGAGCAAAAGAATTTTGTTCAGAAACCATTGATTTGAAAAAAGAAAAGATCTACAGAACAAAATTATGGAAAATGGTTATCCATCACCTGTTATTAATAAAACCTTAAATAGATAACAAAAGAACTTTCAAAAAACACAATTATTATTACTATAGTTTATCCATACATAATAAAAATAGACAAATTATGAAAATCTGCAATCATTATAATATCAGAACAGCTTTCCAGAGCTATGTCACACTGTAAGGAATTCTAACATTTACAAAGTCTAAACTTGAAATGCTGAAAAGCAAAACTTGCATTTATGAAATGCCATGTCAATGTGGAAGAAAAGTGATTGCAAGAGAACAAGCTGATGATTAGAAGAGAAGAAGCAGATGTGTCTAAAGTAGCAGATTATGTATGTACCAGTGAATCTACTATGTTCAGTTGGAAAAATACAAAAATTTTAAATAGAGAAGAAAAGTTAAAAAGAAGAAAATTCAAGGAAGCTACTCACATGATAATGGCAAATAACCTCAAAAGCCAACCTTCTGTGACTATACATAATATATGGAAACCATTGATCAACTTTGCTCTCAGGAAAAAGTGAAGAAATCCGGAGGAATTTCATAGATAAGTATATGAAATTTCTAGTGACTATTGCCTTTGGCAGGATGGCTTAGTTGGTTAGAGCATTATCTTAAAATTTCAATATTCAAGAATCTAAGGATCTAAGTTCATTTCCTATGCTAGTTCTATTAGTGGTCAGACCAGAAACACCTGAAGAGGAGAGGAGAATAATATCTCATGAAATGTAATGCATATACTAACCTATGTGCTATTACTAACAGTTGAATGTAATTGGAAAATTTATATAAAGTTAAATTTTTCTAAAAACATTCCATAGCTAATGTTAGATGATGGGAAAATGCAAATAGACTTCTTCCGTTTTTATACGTGCAGTAACTATTGAATTTTATACAACTTTATCGCATTTATTTATAGTTTTAAAAACTATTTGTCTTTATATCTTTGTAGCTTGCAAGAAGCTTAACTATATGCAAAGTTTGATCATAGCTTTTGGTTCATTATGATGGAATTTCTTGCTATTATATCATTTCTTTTTGAATAAGGCAATTTCTATGTTGAATACTACATTAAATTAGGCAAAATCCATGCTAATGCATTAAAAAGTAGTATTAGTACAAAGAAGCCACAATACACACATTATTATTACACATGATTTCAACTCTACACTATCCCCCTCCCCCCAAAAAGTAACCAAATGAACAATAAAAAATTAAAATTCACAAACTTGTTCAATTTTACAAATCTTGATGTGGCAACAGCTATTTTATTTTTCTCATCAAATATAATGTTCTCAAATCTCAAACATGAATTTAATTAATCATGTTTTCTCAGCAATTTAAGTCAATTTGTACTGTAATCATAAGAATATCTTCAATAAACAAAAATTCATAAATTTAATATATTTTCTGATAAAACAGTGATTATTTTTTCCATCTTAGAATACCACATGCAATCACTTTTAAAAACAAAATATTAAAACTCATTTATAAAATGATAACAGCCATTTTTTCATCTTAGCATCATGTTTGACATTTGTTGAAAGTTTCACTTTATTATTCTTTTGGAATTTGATTTACAGTATTTCGCATAATAAAATGTTTTCTATGTATAATGTTGAAAGTTTTATGAAATGTAAGAACATTCTTAAACTTGATATGGACGTAAAAACATCAGAATAACTAGAAAGAGTGTAATCCTTGATGATGATGCTGATGTTATCTTTCTATAAGAAAACAAATCATTAATGAAAAAGAATATTTCCCAGAGCATATTTAATAGCATTGAAAGTAGGAATTTCACTAGTCATTTTGTTTAAAAAATAAAGATACAGGACGGTAAGTTTTTTATTTTTATAATGTCAATAAGTAAGCACATACACAATAAATATATATGTAAATGTACCCCTTCAATTTATCACTCATAACTGCATTATTATATGTAATTTGTTTATATTATAGTAAAAAAGTGTGTGCTACATCATATGGCATACAAGTTTACCAACAAAATGTGAGCTATTATATATATATTAATTCTAATGTTTTCACGGATAAAAGATGTCATATTATTATTACTATTTGCGGGATATTCCGTGTAGTGAAAAAGCTAAATGCTGATGTTTCAGTACAATACCAAGTACCTTCCTCAGAGCGTCCTCTTTCACAAATCATAAGAATGCATGTGAGATTTAAAATCATTTTTATCATTTTCTTTCTCCTCATATTTAAATTCTATTGGTTGAGAAGTTTTAAAATTTATTTTCTCTTCCAATGAGAAGTTTTAAAATTTATTTTCTCTTCCAATAATAACTATTGGAAGAGAAAATAAATTTTAAAAACTTCTCAACCAATAGAATTTAAATATGAGGAGAAAGAAAACGATAAAAACGATTTTAAATCTCACATGCATTCTTATGATTTGAGAAAGAGGACGCTCTGAGGAAGGTACTTGATATTGTACTGAAACGTCAGCATTTAGCTTTTTCACTATATGGAATATCCCGCAAATAGTAATAATAATATGACATATATATATGATGTACACAAGGGGATTTGAAACAAAATATAGCATATAATATAGCTCCACTATATATAGTTTAAATTACAATGAATTAATTGTTCAAGATTCACTATTAAAGTATGTGGTAGAGAATAGACTGTAAAAGAAAAATTGTTTAAGCAATGAGGATTTGATATCAAATTGGGAATTATTGTATTATTTTTATTCTTAGTGACATTTCTTAGTTAATGATAATTTATTTTTAATACAAAATTGTCATTAACAAATAAAGTAAAGCTGTTTAATGTAAATATAAATTTAAAAAAAAAAAAACAAACATGTTTTTTTATATTTTTAAAACTATACCTTTTATCACAGGTGTTACTATAAGTGCAATTATGTTGAATTGGTACAATTTTTTTCTTAGTGATATATGTTTTGAGTCTATTTTTGAAAAATTGTTTTCTTTTGTGTTTTTTGCTATCTTTAATTATTTATAAATGTAAAGATTTTTTTCTTCATACATTTGTTTTATTCTGAATTTTTAAAGGTTAAATTTAGTAAATAAAAATAATGTAAAAAAATCTAATTAATTATCAACCATTTATTTTAAAATAGACAGTTTGCAGGTTGTCTAAATTTTCTGAATTAAAAAAAGTGAAAAATGTCTTAATTTCATTTACTTAGAAGCTGTATGTTAAATTATTAATGCTGAAAAAATGCACTTTAATTTTAATTAGGTAGACTTTAAAAAAGATTTAAGGGAGGGAAAGAATCCAGTCTTGTTTTCAATCAAAATTTACAACCAAACAAAGCATATAAAATATTTTATTATAAATCACATTCTGTTTTATATTTTTCTATATCTCTTTTATCATTTTTTTATTTTATTACCATTATACTACTTGAACGTAACATTAAAAAAAATATTGTGATTGGATTGAGTGAACATAGCATTAGAGTAATTAATAATTTTGATGTCATTCACAGCTTCTGTTTAAATTCATAAAATAATGAAAGAGCTTTTTTTTTGTAAAAAAATAATGATCTTAAAAGAGAATTAATGCTTTGTCAAGTTTATGAGTACACACACATACATATATGTAATTTAGATGAGAAAAACTATCCTTCACTTGTGTACTATGAATAGATATCAATAAATGTTTTAAAAGAACCCATTGTTAGAATCTATTATTCAATAAAGCAACATTCATTGACACTGCTGGCAATAAGTCATGATCTAGTTTAAAAGCCACATTCATATATATTGCTTACAATAACTCCCCTCATATATACTTTAATGCAAATTTTTTAAAAAAATAATTCCTTTCTTTTTCTGACAGTTTCGACTGTCCTGCAGTCTTCATCAGAGCTACAATATTGAATGATATAAACATATAACTATTACTTCATATACATATAATAATATGCATACATACATATATACATCAAAAATATATACATTCATATCCTCAAAACATATACAAAATCCATATATATATACATCCATACCCACATATATATCTTACATATATATAAATAAATAAAATATATACAAAAAGACATATCAAATATACAATTTTTATATATATTTTTTAAAAAACCTATTTTATTTTTATTTTTTAAAAAACTATCCTTTATTACTTCTTTATTAATTTTACTTTATTTTCTACTTTTTATCCTTCATCTTTTCTTCCTATCTATTATTTTGTATTATTATTTAATATATTTTATCATCTTTTATTTTTTATTTTAATACCTATAAATTTAACTTTTACCATTTTATCATTTCTATTCTTATTCTTTATTAATAATTTTTATTTTATTCTCTTTAATAATTCCCCTATTCATTTTAAATTACCGTTCTTAACCTTCTCTACCTTTTAAAATAACTGACTTTTTTCAAATTTCTTATCTTCTTTTTATATAGACTCCTTTAATACAACTCCCTCTAGTATCAATATTGTAGCTCTGATGAAGACTGTATGATAGTTGAAACTGTCGGGAATTTAAAGGAATTATATTTTTAAAAAATTTGCATTATAGTGTATATGTGGGGAGTTATTGTAAGCACTATATATGAATATATGAAAAAATGCAAAGAAAGTAAAGGAAAAGAATAAAAATATACTTCTAAAAGCCACATATTTAAATACGATTATTGTTTGTAAAGGTTTAAATTATATATCCCAAGGCAGATAAAGCATCACATTTTTAATGATTGTGATAATGAACCAGTTAGTTTATATAAATGTAATTATTAAATAACTTAGCATTTAAATATGTATGTAATTTAAGTGAAAGAAAGCTACACATTCCTTTAAAATATTTATTGACTTGGAGTGCTTTCTATCCATAGTATATGAGTGAAGAGTAGTTCCCCCCTCTAAATTACATGTATATCTAAATACTATGTTATTTAATAATTTAAACAAACTAATGAGCTTCATTAAAAGTGAGATACTTTCTCTGCCTTAGAATATAGAATTCAAATCTTTACAAGTAAGAAACTTATTTAAATATCTGGCTTTTAAATTAGATCAGACTCTTTTTCCAGCAGTTGTAAAAATGAGTGACTATCTGTTTGTTTTTTTAAAACATTTATCAATGTAGAATGTTGCCTAATCGTGAAGAGATTTTTTTTCCATCTAAATTACATATATGTTTATCATTCCAAAAGATTTAGCTTTAATCTTTTCTCAAATTAAAACTCTTTTACATATATAATATTAATCTCAATATTTCTTACAGATTTATCTTATTATAAAATATAAATTAGATATTGTGGCTGAAAAGTGTGAATTATACGGTATATAAATAGACTTTTAAGCTTTAAAGTCATTCTGTGACAACTTCATTATTTTAGGAGATAATCTGATTTTGATTCAATTGCTCAACTTCCCACTTTAATAAAAAATCTAGTTTTAAGATTTTGGCTATATTCTATTTGTTTGTATTTTATTATTTGACACTTTTATTTAACTTAGAATTATGTTTGTTGGTTGGTTTAAATTAAATTTTGTAATTAATTTTTAAAATATTTCAAGCAAATGAATTCCCTTCAAATTTTGTATACATATTATAAATTGATGATGAAATATTTCAGAGATGTGAAGTTGCTCATCCAATAAAATGGTTTTGGGGGCTGAATTTTAAACATGATATCAGTTTGTTAATTTTTAGTGCTGTGCATGAGAGAGCAATATATTTTTAAAAAAGTTTATACTAAAAATCTTTTATGGTTAATTAAAATATAATTAAAAACAAATCTCAATTTTTCTTGATTATAAAAGTTGATTTTTTAAAAAAAAAAAAAACAGATGAAATTTTAATTTCTTTTGATTGTAAAAGTTTTTTTTTTTTAAGGAGCTTTCTTTCTAAACAAAATAATATTAGAATTGATTTTTAATCTGTGTGAATTTTCATTCAAATATTACATAGACTGCAACATTGTGCTTATTGTTCATTTCAAAATTGGAATAACTATAAAGTTGAAAATGATATATAAATAAAGCTTTTATTTAATGTGCAATAAAAAAAATTAAAATTTGGATATGAATAATTAGAAAAATTTCAGAGTCCAAAAATTTTAAAATAATATAAATATTTGATGATGAATGCATTTATTTATTGTTCATTAAAATACCAAAAATAATTTTCTTGAACCACAATTGGGGTTTTATATTTAACTTGAAATCAAAGCATGGAGAGTCCAAAAATTAATTCATTTATCTGAGTGTCAACTTTTTTATTTCATGTTAAATATAAAAAAAAACCAATTGTGATTAAAGAAAACAATTATTTTTGGATTTTTAGTGTAAAGTAAATAACATTTTTTTGTCAAATATTTTTTATGTATTTTATTAAAATGAGGAATATATAAAAATACATTAGTTATTTGTTTTAATAGAAAATGCCATAAAGTTTGTAAAATTATTTATTAAAATCAATATAAGAATGAAAAGTTTTGTGTTAAGTAAAACTTTTATTGTTTTCTTTTCATTTATTTTTAAAAGGGGAAAACAAAGAGAATATTTACAATTTGAAGATTGATAGTTTATTGTTACTTTATATTTCCACTTACTTTCACATCTATCAAAATTTTTAGATGGTTATTTTTTATATTTTATTAAACTCAAATATGTAGGTAAAAGAATTCAGTAACTGCTTATATTTAGCCTAGAAATCATTTAGTATCTTAATATTTATGAAGGAACTATTTTGCTTCAAAAGCATCTCATTGTCTTTTATTTATTTGATTTGGTAATTTTAAGTGTTGTTGCAAGTTTTACTTATATATGTCAAAATTTATGTGATTAATGACATTTTTAGAAGAGTTTCTTTTTGATTAGGATGTATTAGTATTATATTTCCTATTAGAGAAAATCACAATGGTTACAATATGCAGTTTAGCTTTTAAAAGAGTATGTTATGACTTAAGAGTTGTTGTTTGTTTTTTTGCAATTACCAGGAGTTTGAATAAATTTATTTCCAGCTTATGTTTTATGAAAAGCTTCTGAATCTGAGGATTACCTATTTTGCAAGGATGAAAAGATTATTTGATAACTGCTATTATTTAGAGATTGAGATAATTAGGGTGGAAGTAAATTGCTTGATTTTTGGTACTCTTTATTGTCAACTAACAGACATCTATTGGTACTGTTACACATTGAGATCATTCATTGTTAGGTTAAATGAATTTGGAAAAATATCTTTTTGAATATGCTGGATAAATAATTTTTCTTGATTATTAAAACTACTGCTTGTCTGAGATAATTTCTTGGAAATTACCTAAGAATTGAAAAGTAAACAATTATTATTAATTTATTTTTTTCATTATTTTAAAAAGATATTGAAAAAATGATAAAGAAAATTATATAAACTCTTAACTTTTTTATTAAGTTTAAACATATTTGGTGTATCAAATAGAATTTTAATAAAATGTCATTTATTAGTCATTCTCATTTTTATTATAGTAATTATATAAATTTGCAGAAATGTAGGAACTTTCTAAATATTTTTTCTCCATGATAATTTTAAATGATTACGTTGTAATAATTAATAACATTTTGATAAATAAACAATATAGGTTGTATGAAAAATGTTTAATTTGTATTTTTTTTAAAAAAATGATTTATTTATTTTTAATATTTTAATTTTCTCCCAAAATTTCCATTAATATTACTATTAAAAAAGAACTATAAAAATAATAAATAATTCATAAGTCATTATTTCAATTTCTAATTATAATAATACAAATAATGTGGAAGTAGGAATATCAATTGACTAATAATATTTCATGACAACAGCATAATATAGCATAGTATTATAATGAATTGTTTCTAATATGCCATTTGTTATATCATCCATTTATTGCAGTTTGCTATACTGTATTTAAGAACCCATGACCAAGATCAAAACTATCATCTAACATAATCATTAAACAACACTAACTAAATATAAATTCAAGTATATAAATGTAAAAGTGAACTTGTTCATTGCACAACTAAGTCTGAATATGCCACTCCATGAATAAATTTATACTCTCAGAGATAAATATTTAATAGTCATAATTTATTAAAATTATTAGAAGTATAAAAGTATCTATAAAATTAATTTCTGCATTTAATTTTTATAAATTGTGCTGTAAACTTAAATTTGAAAGTTTGATTCTAGCGAAAACTAAAAATAAAATTTTAAAAGCATAAAAAACAAAAATTAACATCCTAATTAAATGTTACTTAGAGGTAGAAGATAATAAATCATTATTATTACTCATTTAGGAGATTACCCTAAAGGAAGTTCATCAGTTGCAGGACATTTATCCATCTTTTTGAAGAATGACTTCAGGATTGGCTGCTTCACTCTCGATTTTTGGATCCTCCTAAAAGAATGGCAACAAGACATTACTAACATATCTGAAACAAAATTCCACAGCAGTCAAATCTGGAAAGCATAGTTATGCTAGTACTACAACTTTAGCCCTGACTCACAGAAGCTATCTTTTGCATCAATGTCCTTGTCTTATTTTTTTGTGCAGCCTAAAACGTTGTTATGCCTTACAATGCGATGCAATCCAGTTTTTTTTATAAACTGGTGAACCATACATTATTAGAAATAAACTCCTTCACAGGAATGGAATTTGTTGTAAAAGTCTTAGCTAAAAATTTCTCAAGTAATTGATTGACCTTTTCATAAATAATTACTTCATTTACGCTATCCCCTGTCATTTGTTTTTCATTAATTCACATTACAGATGAATATTCATTTATGTAACCTGCTCTATCTGGAAATCCTTCTGGCTGACTGTGCTCTTTTTAATTTATTCTTAATTTTTAAAATAATTCACTTAGCCATAGTATATTTACAACGTAAAACTGTTACATTTTTATTTACCATTGTCAAACTCACTTCACTCACAACTTTGACATCATCCACCTCAGATAAATACAACAATGATTATTACTAATCATTTTCTAAACTAGAGATTATCTCTAGCACAGATATAAACTTTGAACTTCAGTATTATCTCTAGTTTAGAAAATGATTAGTAATAATCATTATTGTATTTATCTGAGGTGGATGGTGTCAAAGGTGTGATTGGAGTGAGTTTGACAATGGTAAATAGAAATGTAACAATTTACTATAGATAAATTTTCTTCATATAATAGAGATTTTTATGAGAAATAGTGACCTGGGCCAACTGATGTGTGCAGGTCCAGCATGAAGTGCATCTTGGGGGTCATTTGTTTTTTATTGTATCTTTATTTATATGAATATGGTGGTTGTTTAATATATCTATAAACTTAAAACTGCTGATTGTTTTACTATTTTTACTTTTACATTTTTTTTTCATTATAATGCTAGTCAATTTTCTGATTCCATTTCTCTGATTCATAATTAAAATTAATATTTATATTGTATCAGTCGAAAAACACATATCGATCCAACAAACCCCTGAATACAGGTAAAGTACCTCGAATCTGACCACGTACAAGATATATAAATCAGGTACATCGTGAATTCTGCCCTATTTACAAATATCCCCAGGTCAAAGATCTAATCAATAGCCTTTCTCGATGATACGATTGAATTCCTTTACTTTCACTGTGCCGGCAGCTGGGTCTTAAAGCATGAGATTCAATTTTATTATATTTTAGTGAGAACTTGGGTGATTGGTTGATAGGTATATTTAAAAATCAAAATTTATTTAAAATAAAAGTAAATAAAATTATTCGAGAACACTGGAAGCTTGTTTTAGTTATATATATATTTAAAAATCATTTATCATTTTACATTAATCATTTTACATTAGTTTAACTCAAGCTCTAAAAACAAAAAATACAATCTTTAAATTAACTTTACAATTATGAGTTTATGACGACTTTATTTATGTTAGCAGTTAACATTGACATTATTGAGTTTGTACAATTTATTTTGTGAAGTTTATACATTTTTACTTTTGTTTACATTTATTGTCCTTTTTAAAATAGCAAAAATTATTTTATAATTAAATGATCACGGATTTCAAAATTCCCCATGCACATTTAGTACAAACTTGTAATATAGCGGTAGGTTTAAACATCTGCCTAACACACATATATAAGAATGACTATTTTAATGAATTCCTTGTACAAGATTTAAAAAAACATTTCTATTGAAAAAGATATTAATTAAATAGACGATTGTAATCAGACTAATTTGACGTCTTACACATATAAAAGAAACAATTGATTTTATTTATCTTTGTAAAAATAATAATTTAGATTTTCAATACTAATGTTTTTATGACATTAGTGGACCTTGCTGGTATAGCTTATAAATAACTTTAAAACTGTAAGCGGTTATAAAAAAAAAAATAGATCAGTTAATTATCAAGCAAATGAGCCACTTTAGTTGGACTTACAACTAAAATCAAATATATCAGATTTATAACGTAAATTAGCCAAACCAAATGATTTTAATTAATTACGAAAACAAATAAAAGAGTTGATTACTCAGATTGAAGATCCTTTCGTAGAATCAATTCCCTATGGCTTATGTATTAGATAGGCAAAAGAAAAACAAAATAATGTCGGATTAATAAATATATGAATGCAAAAGGAGACAAGAAACATAAGTAAGAACATACGGGCCGAATTACGGACACTCGTATGCCTTTTCCAACGAAGAATAACAAAGGAAATTGATACATCCACCTGTCGTGTTTATATACCGATAGGAGATAGGATTTTCGGAGAACCAACATGCTCGCCTCTACGAGTATCATGCTAGCTAACCCACTCTATTTCAAACCACGCTATCCGATTTACAGACATATGCAAAGCGGAAACTAATTCCGAACCACCAAATCAATGACCGTTTTAGGTCTGTTCATGATACTCTAAGCATTCTTTATTAACCCGAGATCTTATAATCAGTAAATACGAATGACTTATAATTACATAGCCTTAAAATAATCTAATACTGCATAGAGATCAACCTGCGTAAACAACTACTTTATATAAATATTTAATGTACAAAAAAAAATATACATGTAGAAATAAGGGAATTTAATTCTTGAAAAAATCCCCCCTTCCCTCTTTCCTAACTTAAAAAAAAAGGCAAGATAATTAACTGACACTATCCAGCGGCGCTGTGACTAGGTCAAAAATCTATAGCATATTTTATTCTGTTCTGAATTACAGAAATATAAAATAATAGAATCCCAATCAGGGAAATCTATAATAAATTTATTTAAAAATTACGGTAAGTTTATTGAGAAATATATATATTTGACATAACCTCACTCACGAAAATAAATCAACTTACTTTACCTTTAAAATCAAATCGTTCTTTGTTAAAATTCCCTTTCCCTAATAAAACATAATTTGCTCTCTTAGCAAATTACGCTCTTTGGACCGCCACGAGTGAAGTTTGTCAAAATAAAATAAAAATTAAAGCATGAAATCTCATACTTTAATTAATAAACAAAACAAATAAATATTTTCATATTCAACAATTAAAAATATTAAAAATTGTTGTGAGCTTGAGTTATTAAAAAGAAAACATTATAAATAATTTAAAAGAAAAGGTCAAAGAGACAGTAAAAAAGATTCTTAATAACATTAAGAATTTTTAAGCTTTCCGAAACTACATTTATATTCTAATGCTAATTTTTTTAAATCTTGATGACAGGATTTAAGCTCTTCGGCATTTTACCTGGAGTTCCCCGGTATGACTTCATGGGCGAATGTTGATGGCTGGTGGGATTTGAAGGCAGGTTCTGGCAGCAACATAACGGAAGATTTCAGGTCTCAGGAAGGAAAGGGCAGTGATTTACCCTTCTTATTCCTCGCTCATCATTTTTACTGGCATAGCGATGTTCTGCCTAGTTCTTTCTCTTTTCTGTCTGTCTGGTCACTCTTCTTTCTCCTCAAAAAGGGCCACTATTTATTACTTCCTGCTGCCTCGGGTGATCTTCTTTTAGAACAATAGAAATTGTTTTTATTCTAATTTTAGAAAGTTTGTACCTTGATAATGATCACTATATTTCAATATAATTTTGTTAGGTTTTAATTTAGATAACAATGTAGAATCTCTACTAATTAATGAATAGAGATTCCACAGAGAATGGATTTTGGTAATTTATCAATGCTTTTAATTTAAACATTTATTTTAAACTTCTTATCGAGGTACAAATCTTTCAGAAAAGGCCACCTTGGATTCTTAAACATTTTAAACATATATATCTAAAATATATTTAAAAAAATTCAAAGTTAATTATTTGAATTATTTTCTTTAGTAATAAGAATAGAATAACAGTGTGTTAGTACAATTATATATATATGATCCAAAATAAAATTTTAGGATTTATTCAGGATGGTTAAAAAATGTTAAAATATTTTTTTAGAATAATAAAAAAAAAAGGAAATGTTAGTAAAATAAATAATTAGGTGGGTCAGACTGTGAAACGGCAAATCTGAATCAGATTTACCATTTCACACTCCCCCACTTTACCAAAAAAAATATCTATACATATATATATATATTTAACACATACAAAAAATTTTAAAACTTTCCAGGTCACAGAGTCCCAACCAGCTATTTCTTCCCCTACCTATTTTTTGGGTTACAATCAGCAATGTCCTATGTGTTTGAATTAGGCACTTCTTCTAAATCTATATACATCCAAATTCTTTTCCATCTCTTAGTCCAGTTACAAATTCCTGTCATTTACAAAATGATATCAATTTGGATTAAATACTTTGTCCTATCTCCCTGGATCTGGTGGGACATAAGGCTTTAACTGCCTGGCATTAAAAGTTCCTCTATTTCCTTGTTCTCCTTCTAATAAAAATGCATTCTCCTGACATTTTCTTTGAATCTTGTAAGGACCATGGTAAAGCGGGAAGAATTTTTTGAATTCCTTCTTGGTCGCATTACTTGGTTTTGGTGCTCTAAGCCACACCATATCCCCTTCTTGAAATTTCTGGGGTGAATGGTGATATCTTTTCATTCTTATCTGGGCCATCCTTTCCATATGGGCACGGGCCTCCCTTTGGTCCTCTTCAGGGTGGATAACCAGATCCTCTTTTGGCTGAATTTTACCAAATATTTCGGGGCTCGGTTTTCCATAGTGGAGCCTTTTTGGGGTGAATCCTGTAGACTCATTCAAGGTATGGTTGATGTACCCCACAATTTCATCAATTCTCCTTACCCATCCCCGATGATCATGAGACGTGTACGTGTGGAAGAGCCTGTTAATTTCTCTCATGACTTTCACATGGATTAGATTGAGGGTTTCTAACAGATGTTAACCAATGATGTAGTCCTTGTTTCTCGATTCATCTAGTTCACTCCTTTGAAATAAATGTAGTCCCGTGGTCTGATAGGATTACTTCTGGCGTTCCTTCTTCCGGAAATTGCTTTTGTTGGAGCACGCGAATAGCATTTCTCAAATCTGCAGCTCTTACAGAGTATGCCCGTACATACTTTGAAAATACATCATATGTAACGAGCAAGTACCGAAACTGTTGAAATGACGGCAATGACCCATAGTGGTCTACAGCAAGCAGTTCATTTGGTTTTGTTACAGTAATGGGGTGGAGGGGTCCCACATAGGACTGTTTAGATGTTTATTCTGAGCACATTTGGTGCACCTCCTGAGGATGAGAAGGATTTGAGCATATAGACCAGACCAATAGAACTGTCGCCTAATAGCTTCTTCAGTTTTTCGAGGCCCGTAGTGCCCAATATTCTCATGCACATGTATGATTTTTGTCCTCAATTCTGTGGGAATTATTATTTTCCATGGGCTATCTCATTTCTTTGTTTTAATTTGTAGTATATCATCACTAAGCCGGTACTGAACGTCTTTTCTGAAAATGTTTACTTCTCTCATGCAGATCCTTTTTCAGATTAGTTATTATTTGTCCGTATTGCTTTTCAGCTTGTTGCCAATATCCTAAGGCCTGCAGTTCATCCTCAATGGTAGTTTCCTTCCGGGCTACCATAATCTGGGCAGTTTGATCATGCAGTTCAGGGTTCTGAGGGTTCATCGGTATTGGGTGATGGCTTAAAATGTCAGCCACCACATTTTCTGGTCCTGGGCAGTATACTACACTGTACCTGAATTTCTGTAGGGTCAAACTCCAACGAATGAGCCGGTCATTTGTGAGGAAACTTGTTTAAAAACTCCAATCACCTATGGTCAGTAATTATGATTACTTCAGACCCCAGGAGGAATTGCTTGAATTTTTGACAAGCCCACACAATAGCGAGTGTTTCCTGTTCCGTTGTGGTATAGTTTACCTCAGTGCCTTTTAATGTTCGGCTGATAAAATAGAGAACTTGGTGTTGTCCCCTTTCGCCCACTTGAAATAACACAGCGCCTAGACCCCTCTTACTACTGTCAGTTTGGACATAGAAGGGGTGGTTAAAATCTGGGTGGTGGAGCATTATGGCCTGTAAAAACTTATTTTTGATTACTTGAAGGTCCTGATCATGAATGGTGGTCCATGCCCACCTCTTATTTTTACGTAAAAGGTCGATCAAATGAGTTGTTTCCAATGCAAACCCAAGGTAGAATTTATGATAGAAATTACTTAACCCCAGGAAAGAACGGACTTGCATGCGGGTGATTGGGGTTGGGAATTTCTCAATAGCTTCGATTTTTTCAGGGTGATGTTTTATTCCATCTGCGCTAATGATGTGACCCAAGAATGAGATTTCTTTCAGGGCAAAGCGGCTCTTTTCCAAATTGATGGTGATGTTTTCACGCTCACACTCCTTGAAAAATAGTCCTAAGTACTTAATGTGTTCTTCCATGTCCTTTGAAGCTATTACAATATCATCAACGTAGAAGACCACATAGTCTTGCAATTCCTCTGAGAGTACTTGTTTGAGACAGTGCATCAATCCTGCACCACTGTTTCTAAGGCCGAAAGGTACCCTCTTGAATACATGGCTTTGGCCGTTATACTGAAAAGCAGTATATTTTCTATCTCTTGGATCAAGGGCCATCTGCCAATAACTTGCAGTTAAATCCAAAGTGGAAAAAATAGTCTTTCCAGCCAGATGGACAAAGACTTCTTGGATAGGTGGGGGGATGTCTCTTTCTGGTATGGTCATGCTGTTCAATTTACGAGCATCAAGGCACAAGCGAAGGTCACCGCTCCTTTTCCTTATGACCACTAAAGGGTTATTGTAAGGGGATGGTCCTTGTTCAATGATTCCCATTCCATCATCTGTTTAATTTGAATCTCCACCTCTTCTTTGTATTGGAAGGGGATTGGGTAGGTTTTGGATTGGGCATATGATTCCTCTTTTAATCTAATGCGGTGGGTATAACCTTTGATTTGACCCAGGACTTGGGGAAATACCTTAGAATAGTTTTCCAACATTTTTTTAATTTGGTTCCTGTCTCTGGGATTGGCAATCGCCGCTTTTTGTACCTTTGTCAAGATCAATGCCGGGTCAACCGGTTGAATGATACAGCTGCGGTCATCCACCTGATTCTTCTGGGTGTCCTGAAATTTCATGGCCTCTTGCTTTATGTAAAAGGTCCTTCGGGAGTAATCAATGATGCCTTCATGAAGTATTTAAAAATCTGATCCCAACACCAAGTTGTAAATGAGTCCATCCATGACTAAACAGGCATGTCCTAAAGATATTTGATTTATTTTCACCTCCAACCATATTTGGTAATTTTCACTCATTGATTTACATCCATTTGCCAGAGTTAGACCAATGGGCCGTGTTGAGAGCTTCATGAATTCTTTTAATTTCTTCATGTTTTCAAACCAAGCTTTTGATATCAGGGATACTTAGCTTCCTGAATCCATTAATGCTTGCACTCTCTCGGTCTTGACTGTTATCTGCACAATTGGGAAGAGATTTCTCATGCTATTGTTTCTGGATCTATCTCCTTCATGGATGATTGTGGTTCTTGGATTTTCCTCAGTTATTTCTATTTTTTTGGTTACTTTCACCCTTTTGCTCCACTCCTGTGTCTTTATCACTAATAGAGGTTAAAAATCTTCCCATCTTGGGGATGGTGTCAATTTGGCAGCTTAACATCATCTTGTGGAACCATATGGGCATATTGTTTTTTATAATGCATATAATGCATGCATCAGAGTACATGAAGGCGGTTAGGGTTTGAAACTTTGCCACTTGTTTTAAAAAAAATTGGGTGAAAGTTCCTTGCTGGCTATCTTGATATTTTTCGGCTGTCAAAGTCTGAATCATATCTTCTTGGTGCTCATCACTCCAAAATTGCCATATCATGGCTTGTTCATATTCCTTGAAGTTTTTGGGTTTCTCTGCTAATGACCTCCACCAATACTTCACAGTGTTTTTTAAATAATGGCTCGCAACAGCCACTTTCTCAGCCTCATCCATTGCGTGAGCATGGAACAGTTCCCTCAAGCTTTCTATGTGCTCTATTGGATTTCCCCCTCTCGGCTTGACTTGGAACTCCTGTATATGGATCAGTTGGGATATCAATGATGGTCCCTGTGAGCCGCTTGAAGGGGTTTGAACTTTATTGTTGATGGTCTTCTCATTAGCCTCTGTTTCCATTATGGCTATTCTTTGATCTAGGGCTTCTTGATGCTTTTGCATTGTTCTCTCAGTTTCATATCTCATTGTTGCCATAATGCTGTTCATCATCATCTTTGAATTTTCCATCATTATGGACATCATCTTCTCTTCTGCATTTTCCTGATGCTCATCCACCTGCTCCTCTTTTGTGGGATCCATCTAAAACAAATTTTTTTTATTTAAAAATTATTATTATTATTATTTAAAAATTATTATTATTATTATTATTTATTTTTTTTTTTTTTGGTAAACTTCACTTAAAAAAATTTGAAATTTTATTCTAAGACTGCTCTTTTCTCTTAATTTATTGTGGGATAAACAAAACTCTATATATTTATCTGACTTTAACGGGTTGCACCACCCTTCCCTTCTAAAACATCTCTCATCCTACTACTACCTGTTCTCCCTTTAATTCATCTCCTGCTCTGTTTACTGCCTTTAGTTAAAAAAATTATTTGCCACTCAAGCTATTATCTAAAAAAATGAGCAAAATTTAGCTATTTTCTCATATGAAACAAAACAAATTTATTCTTTTTACCTCTGGTTATTCTCCTGTGCCTGGACAGAATTGACATTGATCATATGTCACTTGGTTGATAACAGTTGGTTTACATGATTTAATTTACATTTAAGTTGTACTGACTCTTTAACCATTTCATTCTTCCAGGTTCGAATCTTAAATAACACTATTGTGTTTGAAAGTATTTAATTAAACTATTGGCAAATTTTTTTGTAAGGTGCCTGCCAATAGAATATATATGCTTTATTGTTAACAATTTATTCACCCAAGTCTCTATTAACAAACATTTGTTGCTATTACACAATTTTCATTTAGTTATTTGTTTTTTTTTTATCACAAAATTTTATAGACTGAAGATTTATTTATATACCAAAACATACAGTATTTGGTTTATTTTTCTTTTACATTTTACACATGAAGAAAAATCACAGATAGAAAAAAAAATCTTATATATTTCCCTTTCTATTTTGAGTCTGTGTACATATATCACTTTTAATTCTGGGTACCAGTATATTTGTGGACCCATTATTCTTATTCTCTACCACAAAATACAGCCAAAAAATACATGTGTATTTCACACATTCCATTTTATCAACATATTCATCATGGTGTAAGTATTTATCTAAAATCCCCACCATTTTCGAGCATCCAAAAGTCGGGGAAAAAAATTTTTTTTACACGTATACATTATTCATTACTGTGTCAAAAAGCATAACAAAAAAAACACATTATATACATTAAACATTATTCAGGATTTTGCAGTGTGGGCAAAACATCATACAAACTTGGGAAAAAAAAATCTTACATATATTTATTATTTAGTGTAATTCAAAAAAAACCTTACATATATGCTTAACATTATACAGGGTGTGGGAATATCTAATAGCTCCACGATGGACGTCCAAAACCCGAAAAAAAATATACGATGTACCGGTCGAAAAACACACATCGATCCAACAAACCCTGAATACAGGTAAAGTACCTCAAATCCGACCACGTACAAGATATATAAATCAGGTACATCCTGAATTCTGCCCTATTTACCTATATCCCCAGGTCAAAGATCTAATCAATAGCCTTTCTCAATGATACGATCAAATTCCTTTACTTTCACTGTGCTGGCAGCTGGGTCTTAAAGCATGAGATTCAATTTTATTATATTTTTAGTGAGAACTTGGATGATTGGTTGATAGGTATATTTAAAAATCAAAATTTATTTAAAATAAAAGTAAATAAAATGATTCGAGAACAATGGAAGTTTGTTTTAGTTATATATATATATATTTAAAAATCATTTTACATTAGTTTAACTCAAGCTCTAAAAACAAAAAATACAATCTTTAAATTAACTTTACAATTATGAGTTCATGATGACTTTATTTATATTAGCGGTTAACATTGACATTATTGAGTTTGTACAATTTATTTTGTGAAGTTTATACATCTTTACTTTTGTTTACATTTATTCTCCTTTTTAAAATAGCAAAAATTATTTTATAATTAAATGATCACAGATTTCAAAATTCCCCGTGCATAGTTTGTACAAGCTTGTAATATAGCAGTAGGTTTAAACATCTGCCTAACGCACATATATAAGAATGACTATTTTAATGAATTCCTTGTACAAGATTAAAAAAAAACATTTCTATTGAAAAAGATATTAATTAAATAGACGATTGTAATCAGACTAATTTGACATCTTACTCCACTAACATATATAAGAAACAATTGATTTTATTTATCTTTGTAAAAATAATAATTTAGATTTTCAATACTAATGTTTTTATGACATTAGTGGACCTTGCGGGCATAGCTTATAAATAACTTTAAAACTGTAAGCGGTTATAAAAAAAAAATAGATCAGTTAATTATCAAGCAAATGAGCCACTTTAGTTGGACTTGCAACTAAAATCAAACCTATAAGAATTATAACGTAAATTAGCCAAAACCAAACGATTTTAACTAATTATGAAAACAAATAAAAGAGTTGATTACTCAGATCGAAGATCCTTTTGTAGAATCAACTCCCTATGGCGTACGTATTAGATAGGCAAAAGAAAAACATAATAATGTCAGGTTAATAAATATACGAATGCAAAAGGAGAGAAGAAACGTAAGTAAGAACATACGGGCTGGATTATGGACACTCATATCCCTATTCCAATGAAGAATAACAAGGGAAATCGATACGTCCACCTGTCATGTCCATATTCCAATAGGAGATAGGATTTACGGAGAACCAACATGCTCGCTTCTACAAGTATCATGCTAGCTAACCCACTCTATTTCAAACCACGCTATCCGATTTACAGACGTATGCAAAAGTGGAAGCTAACTCCGAACCACCAAATCAATGACCATTTTAGGTCTGTTCATGATACTCTAAGCATTCTTTATTAACCTGAGATCTTATAATCAGTAAATACGAATGACTTATAATTACATAGCCTTAAAATAATCTAATACTTCATAGAGATCAACCTGCGTAAACAACTACTTTATATAAATATTTAACGTACAAAAAAAAAATACATGTAGAAATAAGGGAATTTAATTTTTGAAAAAATCCCCCTTCCCTCTTTCCTAACTTAAAAAAAAAAGGCAAGATAATTAACTGATGCTATCCAGCAGCGCTGTTACTAGGTCAAAAATCTATAGCATATTTTATTCTGTTCTGAATTACAGAAATATAAAATAATAGAATCCCATTCAGGGAAATCTATAATAAATTTATTTAAAAATTACGGTAAGTTTATTGAGAAATATATATATTTGACATAACCTCACTCGCAAAAATAAATCAATTTACTTTACTTTTAAAATCAAATCGTTCTTTGTTAAAATTCCCTTTCCCTAATAAAACATAATTTGCTCTTTTAGCAAATTATGCTCTTTGGACCCCCACGAGTGAAGTTTGTCAAAATAAAATAAAAATCAAAGCATGAAATCTCATACTTTAATTAAACAAAACAAATAAATATTTTCATATTCAACAATTAAAAATATTAAAAATTGTTGTGAGCTTGAGTTATTAAAAAGAAAACATTATAAATAATTTAAAAGAAAAGGACAAAGAGACAGTAAAAAAGATTCTTAATATCATTAAGAATTTTTAAGCTTTCCGAAACTACATTTATATTCTAATGCTAATTTTTTAAAATCTTGATGACAGGATTTAAGCTCTTCGGCATTTTACCTGGAGTTCCCCGGTATGACTTCACAAGCGAATGTTGATGGCTGATGGGATTTGAAGGCAGGTTCTGGCAGCAACATAACGGAAGATTTCAGGTCTCAGGAAGGAAAGGGCATTGATTTACCCTTCTTATTCCTCGCTCATCATTTTTACTGGCATAGCGATGTTCTGCCTAGTTCTTTCTCTTTTCTGTCTGTCTGGTCACTCTTCTTTCTTCTCAAAAAGGGCCACTATTTATTACTTCCTGCTGCCTCAGGTGATCTTTTAGAACAATAGAAATTGTTTTTATTGTAATTTTAGAAAGTTTGTACGTTGATAAGGATCACTATATTTCAATATAATTTTATGTTAGGTTTTAATTTAGATAACAATGTAGAATCTCTACTAATTAATGAATAGAGATTCCACAGAGAATGGATTTTGGTAATTTATCAATGCTTTTAATTTAAACATTTGTTTTAAACTTCTTATCGAGGTACAAATCTTTCAGAAAAGGCCATCTTGGATTCTTATACTGAAAAAAAAAAACATTTTAAACATATATATCTAAAATATATTTAAAAAAATTCAAAGTTAATTATTTGAATTTTTTTCTTTTAATAATAAGAATAGAATAACAGTGTGTACAATTATATATATATATGATCCAAAATAAATTTTAGGATTTATTCAGGATGGTTAAAAAATGTTAAAATATTTTTTTAGAATAATAAAAAAAATGCATTTACCATTTCAATATAAATGCAAGTAATCTCTAAAAAAGTGTGATAAATATATCTGATGCTTTATTGAAAGCTGAAACATTATAAAAAGTTTTGTGAACATAATCTCTAATTATCTGTAACATTTTCTATTCCAACCAATGACATTTATCAATTTAATCATTTCAATTAGCACTTGTATTTCCAATATTTGCATCATATGTTTATTTATTTTTTACTTGCAAATACTGCTTTTGTGGCTTATTATAGAATACGTATCCAGAAGAAAACTTTCAAACAAAAATATAATATAATATTTTTACCACTAGGGATAGAAAGAGGTAAACAGATTAAAGTGATAACTTAATTTTACATGACTGCCATTGTATAAACCTAAATTGATAAAAATATTTTATTCTATTAGTTATTTGGTCTATAAATCTATACATATATTAAATACTCAACATGTGTTATTTGACTTTTAAAAAATGTATGAAAATGCATTGTTTTAAAATGCTTACTGTTATGTTTGGTGTGGATCACAGACCCAACCTACAGAAAATAATACTAATACTAGTATTACAATTAATATAATATTTATTATATCTACAAATATATATATATATAATACAACATACAGTATATATACAAGAGAATATTTACAATGTTGAATATTGTACCTTAACGTAAACTCTGGGTTCTGCCTACCGCTTCCAGCTACACCTGATAGCTTGCCTCATGGGTAGAGTGTATGACTCTTCCAGCTGTACAAGACAGCTTGCCTCAAGCCAACAGTAGTCTTGGCAGTGTCCAGTCTCTGTAGGACTTGCCTAGCTGTGTAGGACAAATAGCATAGTGCTATCAATGGGAATACTTGCTGTTGTTCAGGTTAACAGAGCTTTCCTGGGGGAACGTGAACAGTCTTTTCAGGTTAGATAGACGTTCTTCCTGACTCTCACAAAAGGCTGACTATTTACAGCCAGATCCCTGACCTTATTGAAAACCTTCAGATTCAGCAAGCATCATTGCTTATTGGCCTGTAATAATCATTGGCTATGTTTTATCTATACATCAGGCTATTGGCCTGTGGCAAACAAATGCTTAACCCGATCAGATAAGGAGACATCTGGAATAGTCCACTTCTGAGAGAAGGGAGGACTATAACACTTTCTAAACATGTTATAAAAAAGAGAAGAAAAGTAATATCTTGTTATAACTCTCTTTCAAATAATGGATTACTCCAGATTCCATCTTATCATATAATATTCAATTGACCAAACACTTTACTACTTTTACAATGGTTTATTATCCACCCTTTCCTTACAGTTTCGATTGCTCCAGCAATCTCCTTCAGAACTACAACATAATACAAACATATTAATATAAATATACATGAACATATAATTTACAACCTATATACATTTTATAATATCTTTATTTTACATTATTGTTATTCATTTCCTACCCTTTTACATTCTATATTTATTAATCAAAATATTTACTACCCTTATATATATACATGTATATATACATACACACATACATATATATTTTTTTCATATATATATTCTACTTTTATTCTTTATTTTATCCTATTCTCATAATATATAACTAAGTTAATATCTTTCATATTTACATTATTATTCACTTTACTAACAATTATTCAATAGCTTTTAATCTATTTTACTTTATAATATAATTCTAAGCACCTTTGTTATCTCCTAACCTCTATGCTAAATTCAACTTTTAAAAATCTTAAAAAATTTTAAAAACTCCAAAAATTTTATCATTATATTTTGAGTACCCCTCTCTTTAAATTTACACATATATTAATATTACATACCTCTTCCTATTTTATAACTAATTTTTGTTTTTATTCTTTATTTATTTTATTCTCATTACTTTTTAAACACTCCATTTTAATTTAATATCTTTTATATTTTTATTATTATCCATTTTACTAGCCATCAATATTTATAATCTATTCATCCAATAATTTATAATCTTTTAACATTTAATTTTATTATTTTAAACAGACTTTCAAATTATTTCTTAACTCACTGCTATATCTCTTAATCTCAACTGTTACAATCAAATTTAAAAAATAACCGTTAATTTTTTTTATTACCCCCCCCCCCTATTTAATTTATTAGCAGCTCCCTCTTCTGATTTTATATTTAAGTAAAATATTTTATGTAATCCTTTATTTTATATCAAAATTCTTTTCCATCCGAAATCTCTATTCAAAACAGGCCTAATACTATTAATATAAATAGCCTCTTATTTTTCTATCCCTTTTATTATCTGTAAAGTGTACCATCCTTATAGAATCCTTTTCAAACTCATGCCCTGTCTCTAATTTATGTAAATATATTGATGAATTTTTATCATACTTATGTTGTAACATTCTTCTGTATATTGAATTCTTCGTTTCTCCAACACATTTTATTTTTATATTATTAATTTGACACTTTTTACAATTAATCTCATATACGCCATTTATTTCATTATCTAAATTTTTATTATAACTACTAATATTTTTATTTTCTAAAATACTAATCATATTTTTTCTCCTTTTATTAACTACATTAACATTTAATACATTCCTAAACTTTTTATTAATTTTACCTATAAACTTATTTAAATTTTTAACTACATATTTATTCCCTGTCTTTATACCTATATAATTAACTTTACTACTACTTCTTTCTTCTTCATTATTACTTATAGACTTTATCTTATTTTCTATTAATCTAATATTATCACTTATAAATTTATACAGATAATCATTATTTATAAATTCTTTTTTAATTAACTCTACCTGTTTAACGTAATCTTCTTTACATCTTATCTTGATGGGATTGAATATTCATCACTATGTTGGATATACAAAAAGATAACTTACATCTAATGACAAGAATAAGATGATTGGTGATGATGTCCAGTGAATCCAATTGTTCCCATTATTGACAGGTATATGGGCTATCATGAACAGAAAAGATAATCATCACTTGCATCCTAGCAACAAAGCAATTACTGACTATCAAGATGATCAAATATGGTTCTTGGATCAAATAAGAATTACTATGCCTAGTAAAACAATTTCTTTGTCTATTGCTGTGTCAGAGAGCAATTTATAAGATCATGACTGGTTCAGTAATGTAGGCTTTGCAGTAACTAAAGTGAACCTGTTCACAAAAATAAAATCAAAAAGATTCTACCCAGAAGTGGTTGTTAATAAGCAGGTTTGAATCCAAAAATCAGTATTGAATGTAAAAGTGCAAAAAATGGATAGGTGCTCAAGTTCTATGCCATATGTTCAAGGGAATCATTAAATGGGATCTAGCAGTTGTGATCAAAATAAAAGAATCACAAATAGAGGTGGTTTAAACAGTAGATAGTTAGCAACATCACAGATACAGAAACCAGCTAAGATTGAATTATACATCTCCAGTTATCAGCAGAGCCATCAGCCAACAGTGATGAGTCAAAATTAAAAATTTCCAGATCTACAAATGAAGATTCTGGACCTGCTAATAAAGGCATGAACCTGATGAATCCAGAAAGTGATGAAGACATCCGTCAAAGCATCTGAATGACTACATTCTCTATGCCTATTTTTAGCCATGTAGAGGGAATGTTATATTTCATCTTATCAAATAGTGGACTAGTCTAGATTTCATATTATCTAGATTGGATTGAGTATTCAGTGCCATGCAATCCAGTGGCAAGAATAGGCTAATAGGCAATGAATGTTGTCAGGAATCCAATTATTTCCATTATGGATGAGGATCTGGCCATAAGTAGTCAATTCATTTGAAGGTAGGAGTAGACAACAAGTGTCAAAGTTGAACAATAGTATACACAATGTCCACTTTATGGCTGATCAGTGAGGCAAGTTCATATTACAACTGGGCATTGCTAGACATAAACTAGACATGAGGCAAACTGTAACAGAATAGCCACAAGTGTTACCATACCTACACATGAGACAAGCTGTCACAGTATAGGTGGTAGTGGTAGGTAATCTTAAAGATATGTAAAAACCCTTACAGAAATAATTGTACTGCAACTAAATGCCATACAAACCAAGAGTACCAGATGAAGATATAACAAGGTTTATATTATAATATTGCATTAAACACAACATATCTGTTTAAAAAATAAATTTCAGTCTAAATTAGGCTTAGTCTTTACATTAAAAGATGCACACATAAGTGTTATAATAGAATTTTTATTCCACTATATGAGATTTAATATTTTTTAAAAGTTAGTGGAAAGGAATAATCTATTACTGTTGATGGTAAACATTTTATTTTAATTGTTTAATCACAATGCTTTTTATCCGGAGGGGGGAAATGAAATCAATGTATTTTCTTTCCAACAGGTCACTTTAAGAAAATTATCATAGGTCATTATCTTTATTATTAACCCAATATTGGTATTGCTAATAAATTATTATGTTCTCAAATGAAGTGCTCCCATGCTTCAACAAAATAGAAAGTCTTAACTTTTTTTTTAAAAAAAAACAACATTAAATTACTGAATAATGGATTTCCATTGTTAATTTTTTTTTAAAAAAATCATTCAAATAATAAATCAGTGTAATACTTCTGTTAATACAACTTATAAAATACAATATAATAATTCGTCAATTGCTAAAACAGAGAATCATTAATACAAATAAAATAACTATTGCAAAGCGCTTTTAACTCCTACGAGTCCTTATCAAGGCAGTAAACAACTCCTATTTTCTCCTAAATGATAAATTCAACATTTCATTGCATTGGCCAGGAAACTAATCAGAAAACTTTAATTTTGAATTCATAGCACAAGATGAATTTTGTATAAGATATGATTCTTTAATCTTGCGTTTTTTATTGTGGGTTTCATGCATTAATATTACAAAATCCTTTGGACTACATATATGGCCTGTACTATTTTGGAGAAGATTAAAAAGCTGAATAAACTATATCATCTTCCCTTGCTGTAATATATGTATATTTATGCTGTTGAAGGTGATAGTTAATATTTGTCTTGGTTTCCCCAATATATATTGCACTATAATTTATCCATAGGCATCTAATAGAATACACAACACGGCTTTTATCCTCTTTATTTATTACTCTTTTAGAATTATTTATTGATCTATTAAGATTAGGTGGAGTCCTCCATGCCAACTGGAAATCCTGACTTAAAACTCTTATTAAAACAGGCAAAACTCTCCATACAATAGTGCCACTCAGTGCAAGCCAGAGTAATCAATGGATGTCAGAAGACTTGTGCATAAAATTCCTATCTAGTGCCTACTCATCCAATATTCTAAGATCTAGGTGCAGTGCTCTCAGATCCAAGGCTCCTCACTGACGAAGGCCACAAGCCAGAAACTAGTCTGGGGATATTGGATGAGTAGGCACTAGATAGGGATTTTATGTACAAACCTGGTATCCATTGATTACTCTAGCTTGCAGTGAGTGGCACTACTGTTTGGAGAGTTTTGCCTGTTTTAATAACAGTTATGAGCAAGCATAAGAAATAGTGATCATGTGATGTTTGGTGGCTTAAAACTCTTATTATATTTTTATTAATATTGGGAATAAAAGCTAATGACATCCATGGTTTATTATTCACATTTATATTATCACTATTATAATGTTGTTTATAATGTGTCAGTACAATAGATAATAGCCTATGCTTATTATAACCAATTTGTATCAAATCTTGCATATAACAATTTATATTATCTTTTTTAAACAAAATGTAATGCTCCTTTAATACACAAATTAGCTAGTTTTAGCGCTTTTTTAACATGTAATCAATGACTGTTCAAATGAAATGTTTAAGCAAGATAATATAAATTGTTATATGCAAGATTTGATACAAGTTAGTTATAATAAGAATAGGCTATTATCTATTGTATTGAAACATTATAAGCAATGTTATAATAGTGAGAATATAAATGTGAATAATAAACCATGGATGTCATTAGCTTTTATTCCCAATATTAATAAAAATATAATAAGAGTTTTAAATCAGGATTTCCGGTTGGCATAGAGGATTCTGCATAATCTTAATAGATTAATCAATAATTTTATAAAAGCAATGTTATATATTTTATTAAATGACTATGGATAAATTGTAGTGCAATATATATTGGGGAAACCAAGACAAGTATTAAATATCACCTTCAACAGCATAAATATACATATATTGGAGCAAGGGATTCAGCTTTTTATGTTCACCAATATAGTACAGGCCATATATGGAGTTGAAAGGATTTTGCAATATTAATGCATGAAACACACAATAAAAAATGCAAGATTAAAGAATCATATCTTATACAAAATTCATCTTGTGCTATGAATTCAAAATTAACCAGTTTTTCGATTAGTTGTTTCTGGCCAATGCAATGAAATGTTGAATTTATAGCTTAGGAGAAAATAGGAGTTTTTTACTGCCTTGATAAGGACTCGTAGGAGTTGAAAGCTCTTGGCAATAGTTATTTTATTTATATTAATGATTCTCTGTTTTAGTAATTGACAAATTGTTATATTGTATTTGAAAAATCATTCAGCAATAAGTACACCACTTATTATTTAGTTATTCGATAAGAAGTGTGCATTTACTTATAAAAAAAAAATTAATTAAATAATGTATATGAAACTATAAAAATATTTTTAAAATAATAAAATGTAAAAGGCATTTAAAGAATTCCAATATTAATTGGTTTAAAAACGAATTTATAAATTAATAGATTGAAAAAATAAATAAAAACTTTTAAATTCATTAACATATAATATTTTTCTAATTTACAATTGAAACTGCTTTATTAAGTTTTTAACGTTTAATTTTTTAAATAGTAACAACATTTAAAGACAAAAATGTCAGACAAAATGTTATATTTTGTAATTGTATTTTCATAATTTATAAAAGAACACCTTATCAAAGCTTAACAAAAAGAAAAGAAAATATACATAATTTTAGAAAGACTTTGTTAAAAATATTACAAAAGTCAATGAGTAATAACCAATCCAGGCAGTTTATTGTTTATTCAAGAAATTTGATGAATATCAGGTATTTGATCATCAGTACTCATTGAAAGTATGAATTCTAAAGTAGACAAACAATTTTCTTCTCGAATCTCAGGTTTGCTTATGCCAGAATATTGTTTTCCTATTGGCTATGCTGCTACTCCTAATTAAAATAGCATACTATGAAAAATAATTTGCATATTGAAAGACAAATTTTATGTCAGTCATTAAGATTTGCCTTAAAAAATAAATTAGCACTACTGTGTTAATTCAAAAACATTAAATTACAAATTAGAATAAAATAAAAAAACATATAAATTATAGCCAAATAGATGAATATTAGTGTTTACATAGAACTACCTTTAATATTTGACTGAATGTTTGTGGTGATGGTATATTATTAGATGTGATATGTTGGACTATTTTCATCATCTATGAATAAATGCTGAATGTATAGAAAATTTTAAACGTTATTTAAACTTACCAAATACAAACAACTTTTACTAACAAGTTGTTTGTATTTGGAAAGTTTAAATAAAGTTTAAAATTTTCTATATATTCAACATTCATTCATAGTTGATGGAAATAGTCCAACATATCACATCTAACTATCTTTAATATTTCTTAATGAATTTTATTTGAAGATGAAAATATTTTAGTAAGTTTGCAGATGTTTTAAATAATTTTATTTTTTAAATTATAGTAATATGCTTAATTATATAGAATAGTTTTTAATTATAAATTTTATTAAATGCACATTATTATATTAAGTAATATTTACTAAGGCTGTAACCTATTCATATATAAAAGTAGGTTGAAGTAAAGAAGGGTTTTCCTCTTTTTTTCCGAGCGTAAGCTTGTGGCTAAGGCCTGTAGAGGTCCCTACCTTCGAATTTTATTAAACGCACATTATTATATTAAGTAATATTTACTAAGGCTGTAACCTATTCATATATAAAAGTAAGTTGAAGTAAAGAAGGGTTTTCCTCTTTTTTTCCAAGCGTAAGCTTGTGGCTAAGACCTGTAGAGGTCCCTACCTTCGAATTTTTCAGACGCTTATTCCTAAGGTTACAAAATAGTTTTTTTAAAATTTAATATTTGAATCTACTTACAAAATAATTTATAAATAAATATCTTTGAATGTAAGTTCTTTTTTTAAATAAAATATTCTAATTTAATAGCTGTTTTTGTTATCTGTTTGACATTATATTTTTATAAATAGCATTACAATATATCAATTATTTAATTGACCACTGATTTATGCCAAAATTACATTCAATGTATTATGGATTATATTCTGAAATTTAATATTCAGTATTTTTATATGAAGAAAAAATATTAACATTTCTCATATCGGTTTGACATATTTCTCACAGCATTGCAGTATTAAACCACTAAACATCACATGATCACCAATATATAAATATATTATTTAATAAAACAACTGACACAAGATTATATAAAGAATATTATTATTAATGTCAAGATTACATTTATGCATTATGGACTATATCTGTCCAATTGTCACTCTTCATATTTGTTTTTTTCCTATCTATTTTTGTTGCTTTAGTTTTTCTATCATTTATTTTACTTTTCAAACTTTCTGCAAAGTTTGTCAGTCATATGTTAATATTTTATTGAGTTGTCTCATTATATGCTAATATTGCCATATCACTATCAAATTAAATAAGTAATCTTTCTATCCCTAGTGTTAGTCCTTTGCTTTTCTACTCAACTTTCATTTAATGATATAGTCTTTTATTATGTCTATCTCTTTTTTCAATAGACATTTTAACTGTAAAATATATTTTTTGATTTATAGTCACATATTCTGAAAATATTTTTTCTTCCAATATATACCTTTTTGTTTTTTTTTAATATATCCAACAAAATAATCAATTTTTTTCTGTTAAATGCTATATAAAGATCAGTAAAACAAATAATAATGTTATTGCCTTTCATCCCTATATATCAATGACTATATATATATATATATACCATCATTATCAACCATTATCAATCCAATGCAGGATGAAGGTCTCTCAAGTTCAATCCATCTTCTTTGATTTCTAGCCTCTCTTCTCCACATCACCCCTGCACACTTTAATTATTTCATCCATCCATCCCACATGTGGTTTCTTTATGGGTCTTTTACAATCTCTTGGAATCCAGTTTAAGATTTCAATTGCCCATCTATTATCATCTCTTCTAGCAATATGTCCAGCCCAACTCGAATTCTGTCTTTTAATTCTTTCAATGATGTCAGTAACACCCATTTGTTCTCTTACCTATATATTGCATTTTTGATCCCTTCTTGTTATTCCTCACATGCATCTCTCCATACTTCTTGGAGTGGGCTAAACTCTACATTTCTCTTCTATTAAGTGTCCAAGTCTCAGATCCATAAGGAAGAACTGATGAAACACATTTGTTAAAAATCTTTTCAAACACATAGGCATATTTCCTTTTAGTATTAAGTTATTTCTACCATTCCTGAAACTAGAAAGAAAGATGGAAACGAAAGTGTAAAAAGCACATGCGTAGCCTGTGTAGATTTCCATTAATCTTAACCTGAACCTGGATGTTTATAATTTGAAAATCATTGCCTGCATTATGTGGGTGTAAAAACAAATGGGTTATACTGATTTTATAATTTCTTTTCTCCAGTAATCCCCTCATAAGAACAACACCTTTTATATTATCTTTATTGTGTATTTCTATTTTGTTTCATATTCTTTTATTTCATTACTATTAATATTTCTATTGAGAAATAATGATATATGATGTTGATGTTACTTCATCAGTTTCAAATCACATAGTCAAAACTATTCTTGTATATTTTATTGAAAATTTTGTGAATAGACAATGTTTGTTATCATCTCTAATTATAATATTTAAGATAATCAAACAGTATTTTTAAATTAACAAAAACTTTTGGCATAAGCATTATGAAAAATGGAAAATGTGTTGTCCATTCTTTGTGATCTTAATTCTATAATAACTACTTTTTTTTTATTCATTTGATAGATTTTAATTTATATATGTATAAAACTTAATCTTTTTTTTTATTATCAAGGTAAAATATTTCTTAATTCCAATAACTATTTAAATTTTTTTTCTTGAGATTATTTTTTAAAATTATGATACAATGTAAAATGATTTCTTAGAAGAAATCAGAAGTTTCTGCACATGTGCTATATATAACACAATATTACATGCGAATTCTGTCTCTTAATCCCATTTTTTCCCATTAATTTCTCTAATCCTAGCTTTTTAAGCTTAAATTTATGAATTGGTATTTTATTATATTTATAGCATATTTTGAATTTAAACAAATGTAAATACAATAAACATATGTGAATTGATGACAAAAGTTAAAATATATATATGTATTTAGTCAGCATAATAAGTAACAATGGATGAAGCGTGAAAAAATAAAATAGAAATTGCAATATTGACTAATTTTTTGATTTAAAAAAATAACAAACAAAAAAAATTAGAATTAGAAAGAGATTTGTTGTTTTTTTGTTAATAGTTATATATATAAAGAGCTTAAACATAGACTAGATAAAAAATAGTTGATGGGTTTTTATGATGTGCACTTGGAAGAAAATTAAAAAAGAATAGATAAAATTATGTATATGCATTAAACCTAAAAACAAATAGAGTAAAACTAGATAATAGAGTATTGTAAGAAGAAATAACATTTGACTATCATTAAAACAGGCAAAACTTTCCATACAGTAGTGCCATTCAGTGCAAGCCAGAGAGAGTAATCAATGGATGCCAGAAGGCTTGTGCATAAAATCCCTATCTAGTGCCTACTAATCCAATATCCCAGACTAGTTTCTGGCTTGTGACCTTCGTCAGTGAGGAGCCTTGGATCTGAGATTACTCTCTCTGGTTTGCACTGAGTGGTACTACTGTAAGGAGAGTTTTGCCTGTTTTAATAAGTTATGAGCAAGCATAAGAAATGGTGATCATGTGATGTTTGGTGATTTGATTATCAGTGTCTGCCTTTATATTAATTCAATTTATTCTAATATTTCAATTTTAGAAGTACATTATAATATTTTAATGAGTTCTTATATTAAGATGCTTTAGATAAAAACCAGATGAAAAAGCACATTTATTGAAGAAATTCTTAGAAATAATGAAATATTTTTGAGAAAACTATATAAAAAGTTAAAAGATGAAAAATGAAACTGATATATTCTATATAATTCTATATATAATTCTTCCTTCTTCTTTGGTAATTTTGCTTATTCATATCCAACTATATATCTTATTAAATAATCGCCATTTTCTTACATCTTTAAGCAAATAATGTTTATTATTTTAATAACAGTTTCGACTGTTCCTCGCAGTCTTTTTCAGATCTCAATCAGACTGTGAGGAACAGTCGAAACTATTATTATAATAATAAACATTATTTGCTTAAAGATGTAAAAAGACGGTGATTATTTAATAAGATATATAGTTGAAACTGATATGTTCTTATGAAGAGAGATAACTTTAATTTTCTGACAAAGAAAAACAATTTTAAATTACTTGTGAAAGCTGTTCTTGGACAAATGAATAATGTTGATGGACTTATTAAATATTTACTTAATGTATAATGAAAATAAAAGTGTAATATAATATGGATTGGATACTTATGCATGTATAAATACAATAGATATTGATAATTTTTATTATCAAGCTGGAACAGATTATTTTATTTCATACTTACTTTTTACAGGAAATTTAATTTGGCAAAATATTATAATAATTTAGTATTATTTATGTAAGTAATATAATTTTCTTCTTCTTTTTCCTATGTATTGATTTCTACTTTAACATATCATACCATTTACATCTTTCTTAAACACATTATCAAAACTCTTCATTTATATCAAAACTAACAGCTCTGATGATGACTGCAGGATAGTTGAAACTGTTAGTTTCGATATAAATAAAGAGTATTTGATAAAGTGTTTAAGTAAGTTGTAAATGGTATGATATATTATTTATGTGTGTGTTTATTTTTCAGTTGTATGCATTTTGTTATTTGTGGTTTAATAATCAAACTTTTTTTTCTCCAGTAACTTTTGGAATGACCAGCTCCACAATGTTCTATTATACAAAAGTAATGAATTCTCTTTTTATGGACACTGCATTTGCTGATAATTCAGGAACTTTTCGTACATTAACTCAAATTCAAGATTTTTGGAAGGTATTTACACTATAAACTTTTAATAATTTTAGAAAATGACTTTGAAAAAATGTGTTAATATTTTAATGGAAGTAATATAATTTTTTTTTCTTCTTCATTTTCCTATGTATTGATTTCTACTTTAACATATCGTACCATTTACAATTTTCTTAAACACTTTATCAATACTGTTTATTTATATCAAAACTAACAGTTTCGACTATCCTACAGTCATCATTAGAGCTCTTTACAGTTTATTTATAATGGTTTGGTTAAAATGAATATTTTATTTTTGTGTATTTAATTATTTAGATGTGTATAAGTGTATTAATTATATAAATATATATTTGAATATTGTAGCTCTGATGATGACTGCAGGACAATCGAAACTTAGTTTTGATATAAATAAAGAGTATTGATTAAAATGAAGGAAAGATTAAAATTGAATATTAGGAATGCTGAAAAAAATAAATTTGTCTAAGATAAATTTAAGAAAAAAATTATTTATTTATTTATATAATAGGTCAACCAATCCAAAACATTTTTTTATTTGAATAGTACTTGTTTCTTAAATGCTGTGGTGGAATAACAGACTTAAGAACTAAAAATCTTGGATCAAAACTTGGTCATTTCTGGTGCTTGAATATTAAACGATTTTCCAAAAGATGAATCATTTGATTATGTAATTCATGAAAGAAATATTTAAATTTATTTTGATTTTTATGTTTTGACATTAAGTGCAAACTTTTGTGTGTTACAGGAAAAATAAACTGAAATGTACAATTGAAAAAAAAATTACTATTTTTATTTATGTTTGATTTTCATTCATCATCCATACTTCTAGAGGTTAATAATGTTTACCTTTATGCTTTATAACAAATATTTTATTTATAAATAAAGCTTCTATATTGTGATTTTTTTTTCTTGAATTATCCATTAAATAACTTTTTTAATATGTGGAATATTAAATGATATAAATTTTAACATTTATTGTTGCATCGACCTCATTCTGTAGATGTTTGTTCTGAAATAAATATGAAGATGTTTTAAACTGAAAAAATTCAACAAATAGCATATTTTGACTTTATAAGTTGTTATCACGTTTTAATTTACAAAATATAGTAGTGGATTGAAATGGATTGTACAGTGTATTAGTTTAAAACTATTTAAGTAATAAAAAAAACTGGAATATAAACTGCTAACAAAAGACATTTACAATATTTATCTACTATTTCTAGTGAATACTCAATTTATGTACACAAGCATAGACAGTCTGAGCTATTATAATTTTAAATTAAGTTTAATAGTTAAAAATTTTAAAGTTGAGTAAAAGAAATTTACTTATTGTAACCCTAAAATTCAAAATATGAATTGTTGCTAACGTTACTTATTGGAAAATATCTTTTCAAATTCTTTATCAATTTCACATTGTTGAATTTTTAAAATTTTACATTAAATTATTTTTTAAAACTGACTAATAAAACAATTAGTAAAGGTCTCCGCTTAGCCTGTTACTGTTTGCCTGTTACATAAATCCACTTTTTAAAGCCATTCAAGATACAATTCCGGGTATTTATATTCCCCGAATCAAAAAAACAATGTCTGCCATCGCATACATGGATGATGTGTTCATCTTTCTGCCATCTAAAAAGTTCCTCAGCTCACTTTACCTAATTCTTGACAAGTTCTCAAGTTCGTCACATCTCCTAATAAACTATGTTAAATCTGCGACCTGGAGGATTTTAAACGGGAAAAAAATCCCCTCAAGATTTCTGGTTGAACTCCAAAATTTCTTGGGGTTCCCTATATATAAATCACAACTTGCCATGTCAAAGCATATTCAAAATTCAATAATAGAATCTGCTGCTCATCTAACACAGGGCCTCTCCAAGGTTTACTTATCTTTACAAGGTAAAGTTGCTCTTCTCAACATGAAAGTCATGGCCAAGATAGCATACTATCTTCTCTTCATGTCAGTCACTAAGACATTCATCAGCAAGATAAACAGGTTATGTGCATGCCTGTTTTGGAAGGGCCACACGTCCACTATTAACATAGCCAAAATGCAGCGTCATAGAAAACTTAATGGAATGTCTTTTTATTCCATTCAAGCAATCTCTTTCCAAAAGACGCATTCAATGGTTTTCAACCTTGCACAAAATATGACAATTTATTTATAACTAGTCCCATTTCACCTATTGATATGCCACCTCCAAATAAAACTTCTTGGATCGATCAGATTATTACCTACCTCTACAAATTCAATAACAACAACCCAGACACCTTTAAAACAAAGATTACAATATGGACTGCGCATTCACTTATTAACCCTCAACCCTTCCAAATGAAAACAAAACTAGGTGTGTCTAATCAGAAGATCACAACATTATTTAAGTTTTTACTATTGGAGCCCAAATTCCTGGACTATTTAATTAAAGTGAATCTTGATGCTATGCCCACAAACTGGTTCTTACATCAGAAAAGATTCCTGAACAACATAGATCCTTCCTGCCCAATCTGCCACAGACAGGATGAGACCTTTGAGCACATTATATTAACCTGCACAGGATTTGGACCAGTGAAGCATATCATAGCCCAAAATTCAGAAATTGATTATTATAAAATCCTCTCCATTAAAGATTGCATTAAGGAGAGAGATTTTCACATCATAAGAATCTCGACATTCATTACATATTCCATATGGATCACCCGGTGCAAAATGATATTCAACATCCCACAACCGAATCCCCTTGCAATTTTTTTTAGAACCCTCAGAAAAATCCAAAGTAAAGACAAAATTCTTTCTTCTAAGTTTAGCTATGAGAATACATGGAAACTTTTCAAGATTCCCAGTGAATAAAGTTCGTTATTCTCTCACGCTATCTCTGCAGTACCATAGAAGTTTTTTCTCTTCATCTATATTTGACAAGGGCATTAACACTGACAGTTCTAGTTCCCAAGTAAGAAGCTCCTGCTAACACATGTTCTTATCTGGACATCACTGTTTGTAACCAATTTTTTATTCACTAATAAAGTTTCTTGGAAAATAAAACTGACTAATGAAGCTTAACTATTTGTAATTTTACAACAATTAAAAATACTGCACAAGAACATTTTTTAAAAAATCATTCATTGTTAATTTATTATACTTGTTTGTCATTGATAAAAGAAGCAAGTTATTTGTTGAATGGTTAAAATATGAAATTAAAATTTATCAAAACTTGAACAAACCTTTATTATTTGTAATGGATTTAATAAGCACAGATGTAAATGTACTCTGATCAAATAAGAATTTAATCAATTCCATTTTGTAAATAGTATAAATGAAGAAAATGATGTAAACTTCATTTGAATGTGATAAAATATATTAATATGTACAATCATTAATCATAACATTTTTTTACTCATTCTTTGATAATGATTTTGTATATTATTGTAACTAATTTTTCTCATTGATGATAAAAATAAGCCATCTGTTGAATAATTTAAATATGAAATTAAAATTTATCAAAACTTTAGCAGACTTTTATTATTCATAATAGTTTTAATGAACACAGATACAATGTATTTAAATCAAGTAGGAATTTAACCAACTCCATTTTTTTAAATGTAAATAGTTTATATGAAGAAAATGATGTATACTTTATTTGAATGTGTGAAAGTATATTATTACATTTTACTAATTTGAGTAATATTTATGTATGCATAATGATTGTAAAGAGCACCAAATTAAATAACTATAAATAGTGAAAATTTTCATGCTCACAAATAAAGCTTATAATATGTGCTTTATATATTGAGATGGATTAATTTTATGCCATACAACTGAATATATAACCTTGATAATGTGTGTGTATTGTACTGGTGGAAATTGTATGTTCACACAACAAGACCTAGGATCCGAGCAAAAGTACCTCAAATCCAGTCATGCCTGAGATACACAGGTCAGGGGTAATCATGGATTTTAACCTATTTGCCTATTCCCCAAATGTATAACATTATGAACAACATTCCTGGTGATACAGGTGAATTTATTCAATTCCTGAATGGAGACACAGCAGAGAAACATAAGAATTCTAAAGATTGGTGACATAAATGGCATGAATTAAAATAGATTTTATATAGATTAAATATTGTGATTATGATTATATAAGGGAAATTGACTAATTACTATCATTGATTATTTGAAAACCTGGGTTTGAACCCCATCCATAAATACTGGAGGATACGATCAATAAATTAGGTTATGTGAAGTGGACAATATAGTGATTCGAACAACAAGGATAAGTTAAAAATATACAATTTAATAAGATACTAAACGATTATATATATATATACATAAGTTACATATGGCATGGAGCATATATCTGCAGTTAAAACATTTAACTTCAAAGTATTTGTACTGCAGATGCTCAAGGCACATATACATATATCTTAGGGTGTGCAGTAACTCTGGTGCGGTATTAATATTCCAGTACTTATCTATAAACATTTTACACTAGAACCATATTAACGCTATTTAAACTCAAAGTATTTGTACTACAGACACTCGAGGCATATATATCTTAGGGTGTGCAGTAACTCTAGTGCAGTGTTAATATTCCAATACTTATCTATAAACATTTTACACTAGAACCATATTAACACTATTTATACAAATATATATATGAGTAATTGATAACCAATTTAAATACATCGATATCATGTCCCTTGATTAATTATATTTAATTATTATCACTCTCATGCCGATACAATTGTGGAGCGATCATTGCAGTTTACCATGTGTACATTTATATCTATGAGTACCATAATAATACATATTTTACAAAGAGGTGATTTAAATTAATATGATTTCCAGTGAGGTAGATTTAATCTCCTGGATACAATATTTATCCGAGTCAATTAGTACTAAAAATATTTATGCATGTGGGATTAATTTATAACTACAAAATGAGATTCAAAAATATGAGCGAGAATCTTTACGATCAAGAAAATTCATATATTCAGACAGAGCACAGGTTTATAGTTATCATAGCACTGCAGAACAATATCACACAATCATGTATTTAAAATTAAGAAATGGTGGTACTGACATGTTGGCAGCTATGAATTCAACTTCTTTTATCTGAGATAGTGCTTCAACAAGGCAGAGAAATATGGACTAAGATCCTCTATTCATTCAGAGCGGTTCTGAAATATGACGCAGGTAGGACATTACGAAGGGTCTGGAATTCTGGGATTATCTCAAGGCAGAGCATACCCGTACTTGGAAGTGAGATATATATAAAATGGGTTTGGATTTCTGAATATAACTCAGAAGAACAGAGGACACCACTAACAATGATAATTTACTGCCTTTAATAATTTGCTAGTTTTTGCACTGATATGATTTAATTCCTAAACTTGCGCTAAGCTGGGATTACATATATATTAATTATTAACTAACCAAAACACTTCTGATTTTAAAATATACCCCCCCCCCCCAATATATAAAAAATCCTACATTTGTTTTTAGGCCAGGAGTATATTTGACCAAAGATGTTTTAGGAGGGCATGATTATAACTATAATGATAAAATACTCAGATGGCGGTCATTCAATCATTGAAATAACAAATAATAAAAAAAATCATTTTATAGCGTTAATAAAAAAACATTAATTTCACCCTACTGGAGTGAAATAATAGATTTATTGCATTCTACTAATAAATAAATCAAATATTTCATAAACTATATATATTCTTTAAACTTCACTCAACCGGGTGAGCATATGCATTTACAATCAATAAAATGACTGAAACATTAATAACTCCGACAAAAGAAAGGCAGATGGACTCGTGGTGTTGGGTTTGATTGGCATATTAATTTAAATTTGTGTAAAATATAACATATGAAATACTAATAATAATTAATAAGTTTACCACACCAAAATATGAGAATAAAATAGAAGCATAAAGAGAAATACCGAATGGTTATAATTAGATTATATAGAAAGTCGTTAACATAGTGTAGGTTATATTAGACTCTGGATCAATGACTTCAGGCCAATCCTGGAGATTAAAATATATATACAGTAGGCTTATCAACTAGTTTAATAAAGCATAAAGTCTTTGATGGTGGCAATTAGTGATTACCTTTCGATGATTTGGGGATCTGATGAATTTACGGTCCTGCACTTGTACTTGGCAGTCTCTGGAATCCATGGGCATTACTAAATTAATCTGGTGGCAGGTAGATTTTCTTCAAGGCTTACTATTTCTCCTATAACTTGAGCAGTCCATCGGTTGATAGCAGCTGAATGGCATTTTTGGTGAGGAAACGATCTTGAAAGATCAGTTGTGTGATTTGGTTCCCTCTACTCGAGCATCATCTTAAAATTTTGACTGGCATGGAGTAAGCTAGCGACACATTCTTAAAAGAAAACTTCTTTTTTTTAATATTAATTTTGGCCCTATTTATATTCTGCCAGATTATTCCAGGAATGCTATTAAGAGTTTACCTGAGGTAATGGCCATATAGGCTTATCTTGCATAATGGAATAAGACAAAACTATGCTTTTGTTCTGCATTCATAGAAGATGCAAGGAGTTGATAAGGCTTGAAAATATATCCAAATCTATTTCTAAATTTTGAAATAGAGTTGAACTGATAACTGGAACAAATAAATTTCCATTAGTGAGTTTAAATCTGAAACTAAATAATTTCAATTGAAGAAAGCAATTATTATCAAATTCGAAAAATAGATTGCTTCCTCCTAATTGTACTATATTTTCTGAATGCTTTCCACAACCTTCTCAACATGTTGCATCATCTTTCCTGCCTTTTTATATTGGAAATAATAAAGAAAATTATATAAAAAAAATGAAATATATTATATAAATGTTTATAATATTATTAATATACACTATTATATTTCCTCACCTGTTGTATATATATATATCAACATACATACATAATTTGTTTGAAAATATTAAATAATTAATTTGATTACTTAACGTTTTGACACATACATGCATAATATATATATATACTAAACAAGAAAGTGGCATGGGATGATAGGTTTGAACCCAGCTGGGTGGTTGGTTTATACGATGGATCATGAAGCTCAATATTAATCACAGATTGACTGCTTCAGTATATACACAGATATATTTAAAGCTTAAAGGAAAAATTGAAATGAAAACAGACAAAATTTGCATATATAATTATGTAAAATAAAATCTAGAATGAGTAAAATGTTGAATGAATAATAATATTTCTTGATTTTTTTAAATACTGGAAAGTATTTAAAATTTGATTTTGCTGAATGTTAATTAAAAAGCAAACAATTGTAATATAGTTGAAACCTTGTTTTGTTTTTTAATTAATTAGGAAGAAAAAAAAACTAAATTCCCTAATTATAAACTTTATTATATATATTATAAATAATGATAATTTTTCAATTGTCCAAATTTGACTTCCTGGTAAAATATAGTGGGACAGTTTCTCTATGATGTTTCATAGTCATTATGTGTGTAGCTGGTACAGCTTGGTGTCCCTGAAGGTTGAAAATTATAGAAGCTGAATCTGAATTGATGAATGCTAGTATTATCATGTTATCTTTTAATCAAAACATGTCATTCAAGCAATCTATGTGAAAAGCCATCTCAATTCTTTAGAGATTCCAGTGAATGTATATGAGTTACATACATTAAAGCACTGATATTTATATATATATATATATATATGAAGCATAGATGAAAGAAATTGACCAGTGAGTAAAATATTTCAAACACTAGCTCTAGTGCTATTAAAAATCTATTTTTGTTTATTGCCCAAAAGGAAATGTATTAATTTGTTTTAAAAGTAAACAATTTTTGAATGATTTGCATAAATTAATCAGCTTATGAAACAAAGAGTGTTTAGCAATAAAATAAAAATGGATGACCAATGAAATTCTCAGAAAAGTTTAAAATCCTCCTGGAGATAGAATTTGTAGATATAATTTGTTTGAATTTTGTCATGTCATTTATAAAAAACTGCCATAATATTTTTTTATGCTAATTAAAGTTAGATGAAATTCTGAATTTTAAATCTGAGTCAGTACAAAATATTGCTAAAAATAATTTTAAAAGTCACTTAATATTAACAATTGAAATATTATTTGTATATTATAATGCAATGTATATGTAGATTCCTACAAATATCTAACACTATTTAAAATAGCATACTATAATATTTAATAGCTTATTAATAACTGAAATATTATTTAATGAATTACTTATTAAAAAGTAAAATATTTCATGAATATATCTCTGCTCGTGTAATATCTTTACATTTTATTAAAGAATTTGGTATTTTCTATCTATGTTATATTTATCATTTTTATTTTTAAAATTTTTAATAACTGTCATTTTTTGTATCCATGCTTGTTGTGACTTCATAGAAATTATTTTCCTTAATTTATCTTCTTTAATGAAGTGTTTTAATGTAATTATGTTATTATCATCTATCTCGAATTCTATATCTAAATACTTTATTTTAACATTAATTTCTATAATTGTAAATTTTATATTATCCATATTATTATTAAGTTCATTATAAGTTTTCTTTATAACTCTTTTATTACCAATTATTAATATATCATCAACATATCTAAAGTAATGTATTATATCTTGATTTTCTATTCTACTATTAACAATTTTCATTTCCATTTTGCTGATGAATATTGATGACATTAATCCACTAATTGCACACCCCATTACCCATCCCTTATGTATACTCTAATATTCACTATTATATTTAAAATACAAACTATTATGTATTAAAATTAAACCTTCTTCTATAATATTAATCATCTCTATATCATTAATATCATTACTTTACAAAAAGAGAAATTTATAAAGTTATATACTAGTTATGGATATAACCCTAGAAGCATTAGAAATATATTCTTTAATTATAAACAATATAATTTAGGTAATAATAGTGAACCAGCAAATATAAAATGGGTAAAACTTTCATATGTTCCTAAAATTTATCATACATTATTAAAAATAAAAATTATATAGATAAAAATATTAAAATAGGATAGTCAAACGGTAAAAATTTTGATATATTAGTAGGGAATTATAAAATAAAAGATGATATAAAATATAAAAAGGATATAGTATATAAAATTACTTGTGGGGTTTGCAGTATGGTTTATTATGGACATATGGGGAAACAATTAGAAGAAAGGGCTAAAGAACATAATAATACTATTAATAGGAGAGATGAACAGATCTGCATTATATGTTCACTACTTAAAATATGGTCATAGAATAGATTGTGTTAAGAATATAAGTCCATTAAATTATATTAAAGAAATTAATAGAAGGAAGATATATGAAACTAATTACATCAATTATAACAGAAATAATTATATGAACATTTATAAAATGTCAATTAATTTAACTAATAATTGGAGAATGAAAAATGAATGGAGGGTTATATAATGTGTTGCTATAAAGATATTAAAGCATAAATTATAGGCTTGTGTTAATTTTATATAGAACCGATAGATGTCCTTATGTATGCAATATAGGTTATTTTTGTAGTTAACTAACACAATTTGAAAAGGGCAAAAATTTAAAAATTGCTGAAAAGAGCTTTTATATGTTATTATATGATTATATTACAGCTATTGTCATATATTATTTTATTTTTTTGTTATATAAAGATATATCTAGGATTTATTTTTAATTTGCAAAAACAACATAAAGGATTTATTCCTTGTATTTTAAATGTTTAAATGACAATAAGTATAATTAAAATTATTACTTATAATTTCACTAGTTGAAAAGTAAATAAAACTGGAAAAATTTGATAGACAATCAAAACTGTAAGAATAATAATGAAATATATTGCTTATTTAAAAGTTCATGAAAAATATTTTATTTTAAAAGTATGTAAATACTTTTTTATACATACATACATAGTTCAGAATTTTTTTTAATGAATAGCAATAAATTAATTAAATAAAATGTATTTTAAAATAAAGGAATATATATATTTTAAAAACTATTATCTTAAATAAATTATTTCCTTTTTTTTTTTTTTTCAGTTTTCTCAAGGTCCCCTGTTAGATGGACTTTATTGGGATACATGGTACAATCATCAGAATCTTACAGAAGATGAACTTGGTTTTATCTTCTATGAAAATAAACTTTTAGGTATTCCTCGAATACGGCAGTTAAGAGTGAGAAATGATTCCTGTTTTGTTCATGATGATTTTAAGAATGAAATTAAGGCTTGTTATGATGTTTATTCTGAGAATGTAGAAGAGAAAAAATCCTTTGGAAAGATTAATGGAACAGCGTAAGTTTTACTAGAAAAAATGTTTATATTATTCTCATGCATTCAAATAAATAAAACAAACATTGAGTTTTCAACCATAATTTATTTTTAACTATTTAATATAAAAGTAGAATATTCTGAGATGAAGGGAATAATTTTTTTCCTGGCATCTGTAAATTAACATGACCAAAATCTTTTTTAAAATTCATTTTTGTTGCTATAGCAGGGTTTTTTTTTTAATATGTGTTACCATTCCATGATATGCTTAAATAGCATGACATTTAATATCTTCTTAGCAATATGAAGTGTGCAGGCAAAAATTATATTGGCAAAAAGGGAAAGAGATTATAGAACATAATTCTGGAAAATATTTTGTATGTATGTAATAATTTTTATGCATAGAATATCCCAGTGAAAAAGAGACTGGTTCTCTCCAAATTGCCTGCAGTAATATCTCTAAATAAACATGTGTTACATAGCAACATAATTAACTGTTTACCACAAAAATTTTAAAGCATGTCTGTTTCATAAGTTATGACATAAAATCTGACAATGTGTTTCTTACCTAAATTGATCATGAAATCTTACAAACTATTTAAAAACATTCTGATGATTCATAACTTCACTGTTATACAAAGTTTGAATTATTTCAAAGTTTCAGTGCAGTTTTTCCCAATTTAAAACAAGAATTTAATGATAATATTTTGTTCCTATTATAGGTTAATGTAGAAAACACAGTGTCATATTTTGTATCATAACTTGTGATCCACACCCTAATACCTTAAAATTTTATGATATTGTGTAACACATGCATTGTGGAGGCAGCTTAGAGAGAGAATCAGTTTCTTAACTTTTCATTGGGATTCACAAGCATGTTATTTAATATAATATTTGAAAAGTCTAATGATATTTTCTGTGGGTTAAAATTGTCAGTTTGCTGTAATACATCTTGCAGGGAGATCAACAATGTTTTGGAATGAATTTGGACCTTTATAAATCCCTATACACAGAAATGATTTCTTATATCCATCTAATTGACAATTAAAACATGATCATCTGTATTCCTCAGCATATAGATGATCACTTGATGATATGATGTTCTTTGGGCATAATACATGATCGATTGATATAACCTGTGAAATATGTTTCTTATATTAATGTTTTTTAGTCACATTATTTAGTTATTACATTGATTTTTTGATTATTAGAAGATGAGAGAGATTTCTTTCATTAGATATCTTATTAATAGAACTATAAGGATGTTTTTCACTGATGCATTGAAAGAAATCAACAATATTTGAATTGAATGCAGATTTGAGACAAAGTGTAAAATTAATAATGATTCTTGAAAGATTGTGAATGGTTAAAAGTGATGAAACAGTTTGTATTGGGAGCAGTAAAGCTGATTTAATACTTATTTAGGATGCAGATACAATGTGATCTTTTATACATAGTAAAATTCAATTTGAAAAATAGTATTCTTTGTTTGATAGATAGCATACAAAAGAATAGAATATTGCAAAAAAATAAATATTATTTTAGGTCATTTGGGAAGTATTGTCTCTGGCTACCTGAAATGATATTAAAAAAGGGTAAAATTGTAATTAAATGATTATCTTTGCAATATCTTTTTTTTTTTTTTTTTTTTAGATGAAAAAATTGAAGGAAGAAATATTTTTATATCTACAGTGTATTATGATAATAGATCTTTTGATTCTGAGACTGGCATTAGACTAAATATTTTTATTTTATTTATTACAATATAAAGTGCTTTTGCAAGATGTTTATTTGCAAAAGGAGTGCATTAGAATTGTGTTGTGTTTAAATTTTATTTCAATGATTAAATAAAAATGTAAAAATATTTTCGTTATTACTATAATTAGGCTATAGGAAGGAGTTTGCTGTCAGTTGAAAAAAGGCTCTTTGATTTATATTTGAGGTCTTAAATGAATTGAGCAGGACAGATTTCTAATGTTCACTCCATATCATCTTACTGTTTCAGTTGTTATTACTATATAATTATACACATAGTATACAAATACGGATGAGTCATCACTAACACACATCAGCTATTGTGATGAGTTTATTGGCCTTTTGACTTGAGTTTAAGATCAAGGAGCACTATGGTATTTCTTTTTTGTTGCTTGGTGATTCTTAATTGAAATATAAGTTATGTTTTCTTCAAGACAGAATGAATGAAGTGTCTGAATCTTTTTTTTTAAATAAGTATTTGCAATAATGACAGAAAATATGAACTTATTTCCAGTATAATGTAAAGTCACAGTGAATGCAGTGGTTGGCGGCCAAAGTTGCTAAAATTTTTTTGATTGCAGACCCAGACTTCCATTAGATAATTATCTTTTATTTAGATACTTACAACTGCAAATCACTTTCAAATGAAAAAAGATTGCATGAATTAGTAGCGGAACTGAAAAATATTAAAAGGGACATAGTTGAATTTTGTGAAATTAGAAGAAAGGTGAAGAGATAATTGATTTTAAAAATGGACATATATTATACTACAAAGGCACAAATATCGGAAAGACATATAGAGTAGGATTCTTATAAATACAAAGTGGAAGGACAACATTGTGAAGATTAATTGTATATCAGACAGACTGCCAAGATTAGTTATTTAATTTAGTGGAAGATATCCAATGATATAATTCAGGTTTATTGCCAGAACAAGTTCTCATTGTAATAAAGTAGTGATGTTTATATGGCATACAAAAAGCTTTTAATTAGACTAAGTACTATTTTAAAGTTGTCATAGAAAATTTTAACGCTAGAATTAATAAGCAATTGAAAAATGAGAGTGCTGTGATAAATTTGGTTATGATGTTAAAAATGAGATTAGACACAGACTTGTGGAGTTCACAGTAAAAGGAAAACATTATGAATTCTTTTTTTAAGAAAAATGCTAAACAGAAATGGGGATTGAAGCAGTCAATCTTAGTTTAAGATTGAGCTTCACGGTTTCATCTACTAACCTGTGTTCAAGCCCTATATTCCATCCCACTCCTTTACTCATGTATATATATTTTATGTATATATTTGAGATACACACCTAAAATTTATAAAGTTTAACTTTCCAATATTTATTATTATTAATCTTTTTTAATTATTAATTGTTTTTTATTAAGGTACATAGGTGTTGCTCAAATATATATATATAGGAGCAAACATACTAACAAAATATTGATTTTTTTTAAAATATTTTATTATACAGTCATTTATAGTTAAAATCTGCACTATATAAAATAATTGATTTATATACATCATTTTAAAACTTTTCTTTTTAAATTGTTTTTCCTATTAAACTGTATATTTTATAAAATCCAAGATGGAAGATGCAACTGTAAATTGTCCAAAAATAATTAAAGGATTGGAAACACAATATTGTTTTAATCTTGGGAAGGAATTTTTAATTAAAGCTTTTACTTAAAATAAAATAGGGATTAAGATTAACGATTGTACTTTTGTTATAAATATTTTTGTTAAATCTATTTCCAATCTGGAAATAGATTTGAATATATTTTTGGAATGTTATATAACAGTTGCATCTTCAAAAACAATGGACAAAGAAATGTAAAAGTTCTATTAGATTAAAGATTACGTTTAAGCTAGAGATAAGAAATTGAAAGCATTCTTCAAATACCTGAACAACAGTATAAAATGGGCTAATTCTGAATACCAAAAGATTGGCTCCTATTGAGAGAATTGTGTTGTCAAGAGAAGCCACGCTGGTTTAAAATTTAAAAATGATTGAATAGAAATCTCATCACCTTTCCGAACCTTGTGGGTCATTTTTTTCCGCTCCCATACCATCATGCTCCCATAGAATGAAGTAAAAGCCAGACGGAGAACTGTAGAATGCTGACCAGAAACTTGCTATCATATAAGAATTAACATGGATCCCTGAACTGCTATGCACGGGCTGATTTTGTAAAAAATGGACTCTTAAAATGGTGCAAAGTAAATTATTTCAAACCGCCACCCTTGAAACTAAATCTAGCTTGCCTAACTAATCTCAAACTCTATTAAGATTTCTCCTAATATATTATTTATTAGCTTTGTATCTTACTAAAACGTAAATGTAAATTGCTCTCAAAGAACTTTATGAGTCTTATTCTCTCTCTCATATACTCCAACTTTCTTTAACTTTGGTGCAGTCATTTATATGTTTTTATTACATGATTTTATATCTATTTTAGTTATTATTAATATGCTAATCTCAAGCAATCTGATTAGTTGAATTTCTAAAATCTTTTCTTCTTTATAAGTAAACCTTTCTGAATTAAGGTTATTAACGTCCCTTTAAAACGTAATGCATTATTAATTAATACGCTCGCCAGATTGTTTTTACGAGTCAACATTTTGTTTATGTTTTAGTACAAAATTTTGATGTTTGTTTAACTCTGGATTCTACTCAGGGTGAATCCAGAACTTAGGCTAATTAATGCTCTGAAATTTTAAAATGTTATTTATTAAAATTCTGAAAGAATGACCTATTACTTGTTTTCTCTATAAATGCAATTTTACTTTATTTCTTCATACTCTTAAAATATCAAATGTTTAAATATCCTACTTATCAAAATTCATGAAGGTGGGATTGAATTATATTAAATAGCAAAAAAGTAGGGGGTCAACTCTTAAGTATATATTATTAAATGAAATCTTCCCTATATATAATAGCGGCATAGTATATTATTTATTTAAATTATGGCATTCAAAAAAGAGTCATTTATTTTTAAAGCAGTAAATCTTATTCAATGTTGTTAGTGACCTTTATCCGTACTGCATTACTGACATTCGTCTTATCTTCATGATTATATATATATGTGCTTCTAATCTGGGGGTTACGACAAGATCGAACCCCATAGATTTCTTCTCACACCTTGTCTTGTGGATAGTTGACCTTCCCAGGACCACTTTCTTCATATAAAAGGCCTCTGCATGTTGGTGACATCCATGGCATGTCTTATCCACATTTCTATAAGCACTGCCCAAGAAGGGGCTCTTAGACTTCATTTTCATCCAGAAACACGACCTTTTCCTGTTATTTCTTTGCCACGATGTCAGTACTGCCACTTCTTTGTTTATTATCTCTTTTGCTTCATGACCCAGTTTTAATGCTCTAATATTAAAATTGTGCTCTGCTTAAATATATATATAAAATTCTGAGTATCACTACATTTATTAATAATGTTATTTCAGTCTGGTTATATAATCTCACCATCGTAATTTATTTCTGTATTTAAGAGTATCTATCTGCCTTGGGGAAGATAAAGCGTTCTGTCCTTTAAATGTTAATTAAAAGAATTTTCAATAAATATTTTTGTCATATAACTAAATGTAATTTTCAAATGTGTTTTACTTATTTTCACGACCGTAATGGCGTAAAAATAGTTTTCTTATATATATAATGAATCTTGGCATGCTCCCCGAAATAATGTTAGTCACCACATTTCAGAACCGTAAATCAAAGCGTTAATAGCAATTTTATGTAATGTTTTTAATGATTGATTGGCATCTTAATACCGCACCCACCAAAGATGTGTGTTAATGTATATCTTTTATTTAATTGATAAAAGAGTGTATGAGAACTATTAGCATGAATTTCACTATGTAATTATATACCGTTTGGTAGACTGCTTGCTCATTCACGCACATACTACTGTATGCAATTAATTCATAATGTATATAATAATTCATTATCATATTAAACTATTTTTATTGTCTAAACTTATGTGAATCGTTCGAATTCCTGTTTCTCCACTTCCACATGTACAACTACTTATATGCATATTTTAATTAGATTAATATTGAGTCTCATTGTCTTCTCCACTCTGCTAGTGGGCCAGATTGAAATAAATTCTGGTGTGCCATCATTATATGTTATTTATTAGGTGTTTGATCTGAGGCTTGGGGAATGGGTTCGAATCCAGCTTGGTCCCTGACCTAAATCTCAGGCTTGGCTGGGTTTGAAGTAACATGTTTTGACCGGTACAGTATAGAAGCATCCAAATGAAGGAACAGAAGAATTAGATTATGTTTTGACTAACAGAAAATATGTATTTTATGATTGTAATGTTCTTAATAAATTCAACACAGGAAATCATTGATAAGTGAATGTAAGATAAGTGGTAATGCAAAACTAGAGAGACAAAAGTTATTAAGAAAAACAATATTAGCAGTTGATATTCCTAACCTGTAAAAAAGTTCCAGTGAATTTAAATTAAAACTTGTAAACTGTTTTTAAAATATTAACAGATTTTGAAGATCGTTCAGATTTGTATAAAATTAAAAGGAAGATAACTGATATCTTAAGAACTGCATCAAAGATAGCTGTTACAAAAAAGCAGCAATTGACCAATAAAATTTCTGCTGAGACAAGACAATATAAAAAGAAAAGAAGGAATATGAAAATATATAAAAATGATCAATTCAGAGGGATTGAATATCTAGAATTTTATAAAATGGTATGAAAAAGAATTAGAAGAAAATAAAAGTATCAAAGTGTAAAACAACATTTTGGTATTGGTAGGAAACTTATTTCTGCAATATGAAGAAAAGAATTGAACTGTTACTAAAATGAGAAATGATATGAAACATGGAAGAATTCTATCATCATAACGAATAAGAAAAAGTATCCCCTTCAATTATTACATTTTCTGAATTATCTAGCATTTTAAATGAAGTGAGACGCAATTAAATCTATGAAGTAGAGAAAAGCTTCAGGTAGTATTGGAATTAAATTCTATCTTAAAAGAAGCAGGTAAAGAAACAGAATTATTGTTGGCAAAATTATATATCAAATGGCTAAATGATAAAGATGTATCATGAAATTGGAAGAATGCAGTAATAATATTGTTGTTGAACAAAAAGGGTAAAGAGAATATTGGCAAATATAGACCTGTCAGGTTTTATCAGTTTTGTACAAAATATTTACTAAGATAATTACAACTTGTCCACAGTGAATTTTGAATTTTAACCAAACAAGTTGGATTTAAAAATGGTTTTAAAACAATGGATTCACATCCAAGTAGTGAAAGAAGTTACAAAAAGAAACAATGAGTTTGAGTTGCTATTATGTTTTGGATTTCTAGATTACAAAAAGACATTTAATTCTCTAAGCATTTCTTCAGGGATTAAAGCATTGCCTTATCAAGACATAAATTCAGGATTTTGCCATGTTGTAAAGAATATTTATCAAAATGATTTGATTACATAGTGATACTAAGAACGTACAACAGAGTTATTCCATATTTGCAAAATTTTTACAGAAGATTTCCAAGAAGTATTTTGAGGATTAAAATGGAAAGTTAAGCAAGTGAAAATAAATGAAGATTATTTAGTTCACCCAAATAATACTTCAGAGCTTGAAGAAATGTTGTAAGAGAGTAGTACTAAAGATACATGCTAAAAAGTCTTTAATGGAGTTTTCTCAAAAGAAGAAAATCAAGAGTGATTATGATGATTTAGAAGTTGATAACAAATATCTTGTATAGATTATGAATACTGATGAAAACATAATGTATGAAATTAATCATAGAATTGAACTTGGTGGAGTGCTTTTGGTAAAAATAATTTATTATTAAGAGGAAATATACCTTTGTTTTAAAGGAAATTTTGAATAAATACCCTTACCAGTTCTTACTTATGGATTTGTAATTTGGACATTTAATAGAAGAGCAATAATAGAGAGACTTCAGACCATTCCTTGAAATAGAGAGAGATATGTTAGAAATAACAAAAAGGAATTGTAAACAAAATACATGAGTGAGAGAATAAGCAAGGGTTACTGATCTTATTGAAAGGATTAAGAGATTAAAGTTGACTTGTTCAGGACATATTGCTAGAAATGTTAATAGATTGACAGATGAAATCTTAAACTTGATTCCAAGAGATTGTAAAAACCGTAAAAAGAGAACACATGTGATGGATGAAATAAGGAAGTGTGCTGGGGTGATGAGGAGAAGAGAGGTCAGGGATCAGAGAAATTTGTTTCAAACCTTCATTTTGTTGTGGATCGATAATGGTTGAAAATGATGATAATTGTAATTAAATTTTATTTCAGTGATTGTGGATTTATCAAAGGTTAATCCTTCTAAAAGAATGAGTAATTTTGTGAACTTCATGATGCTCATTAAGACCCATTTATGTTGAGCGTCACAGACTTTAAATTATTATTTTGCATTACTGCTTACAAGGATTTAATTGCTTTTGGGAAAATGATTCTTACTATTTTCCCCATGCCTAAATCATTAAATTTATCAGATTTTTTTCTACTTTTATATATATTTTTTAACTGCTTTATTTTATCTAGAATGATATGTTTTCTTTTAGATGAAGTTAAATGATTTTCTTCATTAGAGAAATCTATTGACAATCCATAGTGCATAATGACAGTAACTTGGATTTTTTTTGGTAAGAATTCTACTAAGAAAGTAGATGAACAAAAGGTTTTTGCTGAAATGTGTTATTTTATTTTAGGTTATTATTCACATTCTGTTTTTCAATTTTTTCTTTAAATTTGATATTTTCTGATGTAACACCATAACTTGATTTATAAGCATTTCAGTAGCTGTTTTTTTTTCTAGTTATAACTCAAGTACAGTATGGATTAGCAGTGAAGTCACAGATATTGCTAATCTATCAAAGGATATGTGGAACATTTATTCTAGACAATTAATGCCAACATATTTAATTGATAGCATTTGGAATGTCAAGGCAATTTGCCCTTTATATATATTGTAAAGGTCAAGTTTGTACATTCGCGTAACAGAATTCAGAATCCAAGCAAAAGAGACCATAGCTGACCAGACTAGGACTGTGACATCTCGCATACAACCACACTCCAACTCGTAAGCCAGTACTTCAAGACTCAAGACCCTACGAATGACCACCTTGAAATTACATGTAGTATATTCTTTTATTCACGGCCGACATAGGTCAGGGAGATGCAATAAGACTCTGAAAAATAAAAGAAAGGTTTTTAAATTGTCTAAAATATATCACTAATTTAAAGGATTATTAATGCATAGTTTTCACATGTATAGATTATAAATAATAATTAGTATTGGATTGAATTAGATCAATAATGAGACAGAGAACAAAATACACTAAATTAGTTATACATTTATGTACAATTGAAATGAAATTGACAATATTTTACGAATTTCAGATAGAATGTACACAAACATTGGGTAGATGAGAGAACACATTTTCTTCTTACACTGAATTTAAAATAGCTTTATATAAGTAATCATTGAAATTTACATAGATGAGTTTAACATATGCCCATCTTATGAAATGATTTACAACTGATACATAAATAGTCACTACAAATCCTATTAAATTTGTGGCTGTTATATAAGTAATTATATTGAACCTTGATCAGTCTAAAAATTCATTATTTATTGCAAATACAATATTATTTAATAACGAGCGCATAAACCAGCTCAAGTAACGATCGATCAAACATGGCTTTCGAGAGATATTTCAGATCAATGCTGAAAGTGCTATATTAAGGTGGGAGAGTTGGCTGCCTAAGATTTTACCAATGTGCTACGGCATAGGTAAATGACAATAGGAAACATTACTCTGAGGATGGATGAATAACGCCAGGGTTCTTATGACCAACGCTGGTACCCTGTAACCGATCGCCATGCTGCATGAAAAGGAACATTGTGTTCAGGAATGGCGGGGGTGCTGGCGATGCCATGGCTCTATCTTAATATATGTATCATATGTATAGCAGCAAAACGATGAATAAATTTAATAAAATAATAGATCTCATCTGCCAAGCAAAGAATAGTATATTTCGTACTATGAAATACAAGACAATAGCATATTAGTTTTATCAAATTGAGACCAACTCTTGTGTAGCCTGATAATAAATGTCTACGCTACTAATGGGGATATTAATAAATCTTTACTCTGACACGCTCGATCTATTAGGTTACTTATAGATAATTAATACTTTAAAGAAGGAAAGTATATTTCTATGGACATAAGAAATTAAATGACAAATATACTTATGACTATTATCAAGGCTAATTTAATTCTTAATAAAACTATAAAGTTTAAGATTTTAAATGGTTGATTAAAAAGAGCCACATTTCACACGTTAAATCATCATAAAAAAATATAATAACGAGCACAAGTGAGTCGTTATTGTTATATAAAATAGGATTTTGAAACAGCGGGCAGAAAGGTGACGCTATATTACATGAAGATGCTTAAATAATATCTTCTTAAAAACATTAAATTAAGTGCTCGCTGTTTCGAAATATTGGCATATGAAATATAATAAGCATTTAATTAAAATAAGCAAAGAAATATAGACACAACCGCAGTGTTATAACTTTAAATTAGACACTAATAATTTATTACCAAAATCACACTTTTCTTTATGTTTGCCGTAATATCATATAAATATAATTTATCCAAACTTCAAACACTTTTAGCAAACTTTATTTGTACATACACCTACGTTTCGACTGACCTGCAGTCTTCTTCAGAGCTATGATATAATGAACAAAATAAAAAAACAACTATATAATAACACCATAAAAAAATTTTTAAACAATAAAAAAAAAAAAAACTAAAAACAACATAAAATATATATATTAAAAACCTGAAATAAATAATCAAACCCAAATAAAACAATTAATATAAAATAAAATGTACTACATAAATGAAAAATAAATATAAATTATACATGTGTATTCTTAACTTTATACATATATACATTCAAGGACAACTATTAATCTAAATATTATCTATTTTATTATTATTAACAATCTACTAATTATCTGTATTCTTCATAAACTTAAACTTTATGATTAGTAACTAAAATTCTTTTAATTTTAAATCATATTTATTATTTTCTTACTCATTCTTCTTTTAAAATTAATATTTTATATTTATTATTGCTGAATATTTAAAACCTATAAACTTTATAATCTTTACACTTACTAAGGCTATTCTGATCTTCAAAATAAAATAATGAAAAATCGTTTTTTTTCAAAAAATTATCTTATACCCTAGCTCCCTCTATTACATATTATTTAAACTAAATATATATCCCCTACAACTCTTTATTTATATATATATATATTTTACACTTTAACTTTTATTATATAATACTCATAAATTTATATTATACTTCTTTATATGTTTTTATATATATAAACCCTACAACTTTATTTACATATATATTTTTTTATTTTATATATTTTAACTTTTATCATTATTTTTATATAATTCTTATAAAAAAATTTTATACTGTTTTATATGTAAATATTATGCTAAGTTTATTAATTTATTTATTTATTATTATTTTTTATTATTTAATATCTATAAATATACCCAAATTTATACTCGTATTTAACCTAACCATTTTTTATCATCCCCAACTTATTTATTAACAATTATCTCTTTACATATTTACCTCTATATATCTTATTTAATAACTATACCAATCTCATCCTAATCCCAGAATCTCTATTAAATTCTGGTTTTATCTTTCTTATTAATATAGCTTCTTTTATTTTCCTTTCTTTAATACTTTTTGTATATAACTTCATTTTTATTGAACTTTGTGTAAATTTGTGTCCTGTTTCTTTTGTATGTATATATATTGGTGATTTATTATCTGCCATATGTTGTTTTAGTCTTGTTTTTATAGAATTTTTTGTTTCTCCCACATATTTGTTATCAATCCCACTATCTAGACATTGTTTGCATTTTATCACATATACTCCATTAATTATTTCTTTATTATCTTTATTATATCCTATGTATTTGTTATCTATCAAATTTAATAGGTTTTCTCTTTTTTTATTAACTATTTTTGTATTAATTATTCTTTTGTATCTTTTATTAATCTTCTTTATAATTTTGTTAAATTTATTCACTATGATATTATTATTTGTTTTTATTCCTATATATCTATCTTCACCTTTCTTTTTTCCTTCACTCTTTTCATTTTTATTTATCTTATATTCTATTTTTCCAATACTTCTTTTAATTATATATACAGGGAAACCATTCATTTTTAATTCATTGATTATTAAATCTTTTTGTATATTATAATCTTCTTTCCTTGAACAATACATTGCAGCTCTGTATATTCTTGAATATATACAACTAATTTTATATTTCCTATCAATGTTGGAAAACCAATTTGTTATTTTGTTACCAATATTATTCTTTTTATAAACACTTGTCTCAATACACCATTTTTTATCTATCAATTTCTTTTGAAACATTATATCCAGATATGCAATTTTATTATTCTCTTCCTTCTCAACTGTAAATTTTATATTCTCTTCTATTTTATTAATATCATTAATAAACCAGCTTATTTGTCTTTGGCTTTTATTAAAAATCATTAAATAATCGTCTACATATCTGTTAAAAAACAAAGGAGCATTTTTATTTTCTGTTATATTTTTATCAAATTCATTCATATAAATATTACTTAAAATTGCACTAAGAGCTCCTCCCATTAACAATCCTTCTTTTTGCTTATAGAATTCTGTATTATATTCAAAAACTACATCCTTGCAACATAATTCCATTAAATCTACCAAAATATGAACGGGTATTTTTATTGTTTTATTTTTATCCTTAATATATTTCTCTATAGCTAAATTTATTGCTTTACCTACATTTAAATTAGTATACATAGAAATAATGTCCATCTTTAAAAACGTTAAGTTTCTGTATTCATATTTTTTAAATATGTCATTAACCTCATGTATTAAAATTTTATTATTTTTAATATTGGAATTTTCATACTCATTAGCATATTTTTTAAAAATTTCACTGGATAACCATTTTGAAACCTTGTCTAAATAAGATCCTTTACAATCAATAATTGGCCTTAGTGGGATATTTTCCTTGTTAATTTTTGGAGCCCCATATATTCTTGCTGTTTTACATTCTTTACTTCCTATTTTCTCAAATGTTAACCTGTCTATTAATCCCTCCTTATAAATATGTTTAATTAATGTATATATCTTTCTATTTTTTAAGTCACTGTCATTCTTCTTAACTTTTTCAAATACCTTATCACTCAGCATAACCTTCATTTTTTCTAAATAATCTTTTTTATCTAATATCACCAATTTATTTCCTTTATCTGACTTTAAGAAAACTACTTCTTTTTCATACTTAGACTTAATCTTTTTGACTTCTTCCTTCCCTATTAATTCTTTGTTTTTCTTTACATTTTCTTTACTTCTATTTTCAATTTTATTATTATTTTCTATTTTATATATCAAATTATTTATTTCTTTTTTAAATTCATCAAACCATATTTTCTCTTCATTATTTAACAATTTTGTAATATCTTTGTCATCATAATAGTGTACTCCATATTTTTCCTCTATAAAATCTTGTGCTATTTTTTCCATTGTTGCTTCTATCTCTATCACATCCTTCTTAACATCATTTCCAATTGGCACATATTTAATTCCTTTGTTCAATATATTTTTTTCTTCTTCTGTAAAATCTATCTTTGAAAGATTGTATATATTATTCATTTTGTCATTTGTTATAATCCCTTGTTTTACTTTTTGTTCTTCCATTAATATTTTAAATTTTTTAACATGTCTCTTATTTGTTTTTTCATTTATCATATTTCTTCTTATCTCACATAATTCTCTAAATTTATTCTCTTCATCTTTTGTTATTTTGTCCCTCAATATGAATTCTATATTATTTATTTTTTTTATATAAATGTTTTTTTCTTTTTATAACAACTTCTAATGTATTTCTTTAATACATTTTTTTCTATCTTCTTTATAAATATTTCACTATTAATCAGTGTTCTTCTTAATTTCTCCATATTGATGAATTTAGGTATTATACTATTGTCATCACATTTTTTTAAGTATTTTATATTATTATTATTTTTATATAGTTTTATTATAGTATTCCATCGTACATTCATTAAATTTACTTCTTCTACACTTATTTTTCCTTTTAAATAGTCCAACAAATTCTTAATGCTTCCTATTTGTTTCATTGTCATCCTTGAATACAAATATATAATTCCAAAAGACATGTATATCTATTTGCTCCAATTCTTTCCTTCGTGTTATTCAATTCTTCATAAATATTACCAAAATCACACTTTTCTTTATGTTTGCCATAATATCATATAAATATAATTTATCCAAACTTCAAACACTTTTAGCAAACTTTATTTGTACATACACCTACGTTTCGACTGACCTGCAGTCTTCTTCAGAGCTATGATATAATGAACAAAATAAAAAAACAACTATATAATAACACCATAAAAAAAATTTTAAACAATAAAAAAAAAAAAACTAAAAACAACATAAAATATATATATTAAAAACCTGAAATAAATAATCAAACCCAAATAAAACAATTAATATAAAATAAAATGTACTACATAAATGAAAAATAAATATAAATTATACATGTGTATTCTTAACTTTATACATATATACATTCAAGGACAACTATTAATCTAAATATTATCTATTTTATTATTATTAACAATCTACTAATTATCTGTATTCTTCATAAACTTAAACTTTATGATTAGTAACTAAAATTCTTTTAATTTTAAATCATATTTATTATTTTCTTACTCATTCTTCTTTTAAAATTAATATTTTATATTTATTATTGCTGAATATTTAAAACCTATAAACTTTATAATCTTTACACTTACTAAGGCTATTCTGATCTTCAAAATAAAATAATGAAAAATCGTTTTTTTTTTCAAAAAATTATCTTATACCCTAGCTCCCTCTATTACATATTATTTAAACTAAATATATATCCCCTACAACTCTTTATTTATATATATATATTTTTACACTTTAACTTTTATTATATAATACTCATAAATTTATATTATACTTCTTTATATGTTTTTATATATATAAACCCTACAACTTTATTTACATATATATTTTTTTATTTTATATATTTTAACTTTTATCATTATTTTTATATAATTTTTATAAAAAAATTTTATACTGTTTTATATGTAAATATTATGCTAAGTTTATTAATTTATTTATTTATTATTATTTTTTATTATTTAATATCTATAAATATACCCAAATTTATACTCGTATTTAACCTAACCATTTTTTATCATCCCCAACTTATTTATTAACAATTATCTCTTTACATATTTACCTCTATATATCTTATTTAATAACTATACCAATCTCATCCTAATCCCAGAATCTCTATTAAATTCTGGTTTTATCTTTCTTATTAATATGACATATTTAAAAAATATGAATACAGAAACTTAATGTTTTTAAAGATGCACATTATTTCTATGTATACTAATTTAAATGTAGGTAAAGCGATAAATTTAGCTATAGAGAAATATATTAAGGATAAAAATAAAACAATAAAAATACCTGTTCATATTTTGGTAGATTTAATGGAATTATGTTGCAAGGATGTAGTTTTTGAATATAATACAGAATTCTATAAGCAAAAAGAAGGATTGTTAATGGGAGGAGCTCTTAGTGCAATTTTAAGTAGTATTTATATGAATGAATTTGATAAAAATATTACAGAAAATAAAAATGCTCCTTTGTTTTTTAACAGATATGTAGACGATTATTTAATGATTTTTAATAAAAGCCAAAGACAAATAAGCTGGTTTATTAATGATATTAATAAAATAGAAGAGAATATAAAATTTACAGTTGAGAAGGAAGAGAATAATAAAATTGCATATCTGGATATAATGTTTCAAAAGAAATTGATAGATAAAAATGGTGTATTGAGACAAGTGTTTATAAAAAGAATAATATTGGTAACAAAATAACAAATTGGTTTTCCAACATTGATAGGAAATATAAAATTAGTTGTATATATTCAAGAATATACAGAGCTGCAATGTATTGTTCAAGGAAAGAAGATTATAATATACAAAAAGATTTAATAATCAATGAATTAAAAATGAATGGTTTCCCTGTATATATAATTAAAAGAAGTATTGGAAAAATAGAATATAAGATAAATAAAAATGAAAAGAGTGAAGGAAAAAAGAAAGGTGAAGATAGATATATAGGAATAAAAACAAATAATAATATCATAGTGAATAAATTTAACAAAATTATAAAGAAGATTAATAAAAGATACAAAAGAATAATTAATACAAAAATAGTTAATAAAAAAAGAGAAAACCTATTAAATTTGATAGATAACAAATACATAGGATATAATAAAGATAATAAAGAAATAATTAATGGAGTATATGTGATAAAATGCAAACAATGTCTAGATAGTGGGATTGATAACAAGTATGTGGGAGAAACAAAAAATTCTATAAAAACAAGACTAAAACAACATATGGCAGATAATAAATCACCAATATATATACATACAAAAGAAACAGGACACAAATTTACACAAAGTTCAATAAAAATGAAGTTATATACAAAAAGTATTAAAGAAAGGAAAATAAAAGAAGCTATATTAATAAGAAAGATAAAACCAGAATTTAATAGAGATTCTGGGATTAGGATGAGATTGGTATAGTTATTAAATAAGATATATAGAGGTAAATATGTAAAGAGATAATTGTTAATAAATAAGTTGGGGATGATAAAAAATGGTTAGGTTAAATACGAGTATAAATTTGGGTATATTTATAGATATTAAATAATAAAAAATAATAATAAATAAATAAATTAATAAACTTAGCATAATATTTACATATAAAACAGTATAAATTTTTTTTATAAGAATTATATAAAAATAATGATAAAAGTTAAAATATATAAAATAAAAAAATATATATGTAAATAAAGTTGTAGGGTTTATATATAAAAAAAACATATAAAGAAGTATAATATAAATTTATGAGTATTATATAATAAAAGTTAAAGTGTAAAATATATATATATAAATAAAGAGTTGTAGGGGATATATATTTAGTTTAAATAATATGTAATAGAGGGAGCTAGGGTATAAGATAATTTTTTGAAAAAAAACGATTTTTCATTATTTTATTTTGAAGATCAGAATAGCCTTAGTAAGTGTAAAGATTATAAAGTTTATAGGTTTTAAATATTCAGCAATAATAAATATAAAATATTAATTTTAAAAGAAGAATGAGTAAGAAAATAATAAATATGATTTAAAATTAAAAGAATTTTAGTTACTAATCATAAAGTTTAAGTTTATGAAGAATACAGATAATTAGTAGATTGTTAATAATAATAAAATAGATAATATTTAGATTAATAGTTGTTCTTGAATGTATATATGTATAAAGTTAAGAATACACATGTATAATTTATATTTATTTTTCATTTATGTAGTACATTTTATTTTATATTAATTGTTTTATTTGGGTTTGATTATTTATTTCAGGTTTTTAATATATATATATATTATGTTGTTTTTAGTTTTTTTTTTATTGTTTAAAAATTTTTTTATGGTGTTATTATATAGTTGTTTTTTTATTTTGTTCATTATATCATAGCTCTGAAGAAGACTGCAGGTCAGTCGAAACGTAGGTGTATGTACAAATAAAGTTTGCTAAAACTGTTTGAAGTTTGGATAAATTATATTTATACACTAATAATTTACTTTTAAATGAAAGGAAAATATAAATAGTCATGTCATTTTAACTTTTAACAACATTAATTATGATAGCAATTTACATATTATTTTAAATATTAAATGGATTTAAATTATGATTTCATTTAGCTTTATAATTATTGTAAAGAGAGTTAGCTAACTTATATAAAAATTTACACAGAGGTCTGTGGTTTGAAAATAAAATGGTACCGGGATTATTTATCTGGACTGCTAGTTCTTGGCTGTAGGTTTGGTGAGTTTGATTGGGCGGCAGGGGGCATCATCTTTCCCATTCTGTTAGGCTTGTATCTGCTAGCGGCATGATAGTTGTTCAGGCATTGCTACGAGAGGAAACCCCCGTTCTCCCCGCGGAGTAACAGCAAAGAAATGCCCGTTTTTAGCCAGACATATTAGACATTAAACAAATGTAGAGACTGGCTGCAATTCTCTCTAAAAATGGCTGTCTGTTTTTTCTCTTGTTTAAAATACAGAGTATTTATAGGTTTTCTCAAGCAGTTACATCATCAGAATCTGTCGCCTCAAAACTCATTAACTCAAGAATTTAATTAAATATTATCAAATTTATAATCCAGATTTTAAAGCTTAGATAGCTTATGGAATGTTAAAACCATTCCCTAAGCTATTATAATTAAGATTTTTCGATGTAAACAATTTTCAATTTAGATTTTAAAAATAACTTTATCGTATCTAAGGAGATTTTAATTAGCAAGATTTTTAACTAATTTTACTTTTAGCGATTCCAGGTGTGGTCATTAATGACACTTATTTACTACCAAAAATCTTTTTAATTACTTGACCAGCTTTTATTTTTAATTTTACATAAAATAAGAAACTTTTATTAAAAACAACCTTTAAACATTTTTTTTTTTAAACGAAAACCTTTTTAACATATTTTTTTAAATAACTTATATACATATTTTGATATAACTTTTAAATATATTTTCAAGAAACTTTTTGCCTGAAACATATTTAAAACAAGAAATCTTTTAACAGATTTTTAAAGAAACATTTAATATTATTTTTAGATAACAGCTTTTAAATATTTTAAAATCATGTCTTCCTTCTATATAGCACAGATTATATATCCACATATGAATTTACAATATTAACAACAAAATTAATAATTTACTTTAACTTTAATAATAGAGCAAACATTTTTATAAATATTAAGTGAATTTGGTACACTATAATTTTACTAATACTATCTAATTATAGCGTTGATTCGCACGTAAATATATAATACTGTTTAGACAGACATGAGCTAATTTTAAAATTATTAACATTAAATAGGTTAGAACTTAGCACAGATGAGTGTGTCATTAGGTTTGATGGTGAAACGATAAGGGCTTGGAAAGTTATTGTTTCAATATAATATGAAAGAGAAATGATCAAACATAAGATTATATGGAATATTTTCAATTGTTTTAGTTTGTTTCCATTTCAAAAGAAAGTCAGAACTATTAGTTTTAAAACTTATTTTATTTTAATCGGTGAGTGCTTTACATTGAAAATGATAATATCAATATAATTTGCCTTTTATATCCATAATATACAGACGAAATGATCAAGCAGAATATTACACAGAATATTTTTAATCATTTTATTTGTTTCAACTTCAGATGAAAGTCTGAACTATTAATTTTAAAAGTTTTTTTTTCTTATTTTAATTGGTAAATGTTTTACTTTTATAGTGATAGTAATATTTTGAATTATTTTAGAAACCAATTACAAATTGCTCCATATGGAGCCATTAATATATAAACTTTATTTCTGTTTATGGTATGGATTAAATTTTCAGCTTTTTTCCTATTCTCTTTCATTAAATATACCGTTATGAGAAAATCATTTAAGAGTATAAAATAGATTGTACACTCTAATGAGGTCTACATTATCCAACATTACCACACAATTTTCATGTACAAAAGTATTGTGGCATTCATAGAATGAATAATTGAAACTATAAACATTTTGGGAACCCTTGTGAAATGAAAAGCATCATGCTAGTAATTAACTTTTGTAAAACTATTAGATATAAACAAAACTTTTGTTCATCTTTCCAGTTAGAAATTGTATCTTTATGGATGATATGTCTTTTTCATTTGAATTTTTTAGATTGTTATTAGAAAGAATGTTATTGCTATCTATAAACATTTTATTTCTATCAATTTCCACCAACTTTATGTACTTGTAGAGACCTAACATTAAGATTACCAGATTTATATTGAACTTCATTTCATTTATGTTATAAGAAGTTTGGTTTAATTATTTGTCTACTGAAATTAATTGCTTTTTTCCAATTATCTGTCAGTTGATTTTAATTTATGGACATTTGAATTTAAATGGTTAACTTTTAAAATTTTTTTTAAAGATATGGTGTGGTGCACTCTTTTTATGTTGATATCTTTGGTCAGTTAGTACAATTCAGGAAATATACTTTATGTATTTAAAGATGAATTAAATTGCAAATGGTTTCAATATTTCTACCGTAGTTTGCAAATGGACAGTCATTTATGTCTTGATCACAATCACTAGAGTTGTGTACCGATTTTATGTTCCAGCTTCTTTAAAAAAAAATACATGTAACATTCATTTAGTATATGTTACAAATAATAATCCAAAAAAAATTACTATTAGCTGTAATAATGGGTTATACTTTAGGTGAATTCTCTGTAATTTTATCTTGAATAGTGATATAGCATCACAAATGCTAATTAAAAAATAATCTTTTAATGAAATGAATCACATACAAGAAACATTTAATCCATGTCTCTGTAGCGAATTTTACTATAACTAATAACCCACTGAGCTTCATATATTGAAAAATATCAGTAGATTTTAAACAATCGATTGAAAGTTAATTAATAGTTCATAGCAATATAATTTCATATATCTGTGAGAATTCCTGGTGTGGGAAAGCTATATAACAGCTTATCATTTCCTTCTATTAATAATAAGTTGTTTCCAGAATTTCTTGTGGTGTATACTATCGGAGATATTGTAATGAGAGAATGAGCCAAAGCAGGAGACCCATACAAATATTTAACTTAGCCTTTCATGATGTAAATTAACAAAATAAAAAGCAATCAATAAATTAGCATGTAAAATTATGAAAAATAATGATGTGTTTGTCTACACATGGTCAAGTGCTTTTATGTGATAAGTCAGGTAGTATAAATTCAATGATTAGCACTGAGGGCAATAATAAACTAATTAATTTGATGTCAATTAGCTGTCAAATAAGATATTTTAAAAATAACTTTTAAATAGATTGTCTGGAATTTTAGACAAAACAAAGTTTATGTAATGCATTTATAAATAATTACTTAATAGTAACTAAATATTGCAAATAATTAATTATTTAACCATCTAAGATTTAAAAATTAAAAATAATACTTTTTAAAAATAATAATAGAGATTTATTTAATTTTAAAAACAGAAATATATAATTTAAAATATTACATCGTAATTCTTTTGAACAAGGAAAGTGAAATGTAATCAATTTCTTTTCAAGTTTTATTTTAATCAAAGCATTGAATATGATGGATGCACACACACATATGAGATTTAATTATTAAATATGCAAAATCAGAATTATTTTAAAATAAATTACAGTTAACTTTTAGTTTTATAAATGGTTCTAGAATATTATTAAACTATTTAAAATAATTGTTTTTAAGCAAAATATTTAATAAACATTGCATTTTAAAATAAAAATAAGCTATGCAATAAGAATATTAAATATATAAGTTTAAAGCATTTATTAATTACAGAATAAACTAAATTTATGCTTTTAGAATAATTAAACTCACTTTGTTTAAACTTGTTATTAAGGAATATATTATAATAATAGTTTTTATAACTTAATAAATTAAATGATTTACTAAGTTTAAGATGCACATTGATTTATTTAAGTAGAAAATATACTATATAATTTTTTTTATTATACCATTATAATACATAAACATAAGTTTTGGATGCAGAACACAATATATATATATTCATCTTCTTTCTAGTATATATTTGTATTATCAGTTCTTAAAATAAATTTTGTTTGTTTAATCAGACATTTATATAAATTATATTATTCAGGTGGAGATATCAGACAGAAAAAGAATTAGATGGTTCTAGCCATTGGGGTTTAATTGCTACATATGGTGGAGGTGGTTACATTCAAGACTTAACTTTAAATAGAGAAGAGTCCAGTGCCATCATTGAAGACTTGAAAAGAAATTTGTGGCTTGACCGTGGATCACGTGTTGTTTTTATTGATTTTACTGTATACAATGCTAATATTAATTTATTCTGTGTTGTGAGGTAAGTTGCACTTTAAAAGTATTTTTACTATTTTTTATAATCCTCCAACTTTACCCTAAAATCATCTATGTAAATACGAACAATTAAAAGACACCAGATGATTAGGCCAACCAAATCTTTGAATTAATTTCTGATTATTGGCCTTTGTCAATATCTATTGATTGTTCATTCTTTCATGGATGGATAGCTTTAGATTAGAGTGAGATAGCAAGTTAATGTTGTTAACAAAAACAGTCATGCGATGCTTTTGTTTGGCATATAATTTTTTTTTTCTAATTTGCATTTCTAATGTTATTTTGTTTTCTTGGAAATATATATTTTTTCAATTATTATTTATAGATTAGTTGTTGAATTTCCTGCAACTGGTGGCGCCATGTCATCATGCAGTTTTCGCACTGTAAAATTGATTCGATATGTTACAGCTGGGGATTACTTTATTCTGGCATGTGAAGGAATATTTACATTATTTATTTTATATTATATTGTAGAAGAATCTTTAGAGGTAAAGATTTTAAATACACTTTAATTTTATTATTTTTTATAGAAAAAAATTTAAAATTTGAAATGATGTTTATTTAGAAAATAGTCCTGATTATAAGTAATTTCATTTGTTCCTTCATCTATGTATATATTTATGGTTATAAAAATTTGGTTGTTTAAAATTAATTATAATTAGTCTGTAAAGCAATAGCTCGCCCTTTATTGAGATCTATCTCTCATGTAGATTTACTGTAGACAGAATTCATAGAAGTAACATCTGGTTTTTTTTTTTGACTTTAAAAACAATTATAGAGGTTTTTTTAAAAAATTAATCATTTTAATACATTTTTTTTTTAAAAATGGGTTATTGTAGCATTCAAAATTAGTATAATTAGATTTACTTTATAGTACCAACTGATCATCATTTAATTCTCTCAGCTTATTTTAGTAAAAACAAGAGTAGCATGATCAGTTTTGAGTAATTTGTAGTGACCAGATGGGACTGTAATTTGATCCCTATCCACAAACCACATTTTAACTTTATCTTTAGGTGAAATCAAATCAGTTATGCATCTGGCAGTTCCGATTATCTTCTTTTTGACTAAATATTTGAAAACAGGCATAGACATAAATTAAAACAAAATCCAAGGTATTGAAATTAAGTCAACCAGTTTGTACAATTATATTGATCTAACATTAGTTCACTAATTGTATGTTGTAGTAATCAACACATTATTTGATTCTTTTAACTTATTACAGTTTAAACAAGAGCAGACTCTTCTCTCTACTATTTTAATACCTTTATTGTAAGTTTGAGTAATTAAGTGGGAATTAGGTAATAGAGCAATTTAATTTCTATCCCCAGACCAATTTGTAGGATCACTGCAGACATATTTTGGTAGTCATCTTTAACTTCTTTTTTACTATCAGTCTAATAGGTTGAAATTTTTAAAAAAACATTCTAATGTTATATTTTTATAACTATGTTGGCAGATTGATTATAATTCAAACCTTAGGGATTTTGAATTTCAGCTTATTAATTTAATAGTTAAAAGTGAGTTGAAGGCAGCTGCTAGATGGCGTTTTGAATCATAAGTCTCACTAATAAAAGCAAAAGCCAGAAATCAGTCTATAATAAGAATTAAATTGGAGTAGTGTCATATCTGATCTTGCCTTCAGAAGTGGATTAGTCCAGATTCCTTCCTTATCTGATCAGATTGAGCACTCATTACCACTAGTCAATGTGTAAACATGTGTATAACCAATGTATAAACATGACCAAAGGGTAAAACGTAAAGATAGCCAACATGTAAACATGTGGATAAACCTACCATTGGTTTGTAAAGGCCAATAGGCAATGATGCTCTCTGAATCCAATTGCTACCAGTAAGATAGGGGATCTGGCAATAAATAGTCAGCCTTTTTGAAAGCAAGAGCAGAGAGAACATCTGTCTAACTTGAATGACTGAACATGCTCTCAATTGAAACCACTTCCAACAGTGAAAGTGTTTTTACTACAGTCATTACCGATATGTCTATAGAGTGAGGCAAGTCCACAATAGGACAAGAAGCTGCTAAGATTATGGCCGACTCGAGGCAAGCTGTCCAGTGCAGATAAAAAAGTCTTGACTAGAACACCAGGCAAGCTGACCAGTACAGCCAGAAGAATCTTGACTAGAACTCATGAGGCAAGCTAACATATACAGCTGCAAGTGAGTCTGGCACGACCAGCACAGTATTAACTACATTTATCGATGTACAACTGTATTTATTGAGTGTTCATATTTTTATTGATATCACTGGTGATTTAAGCTCGAAACCAGCAATTCAGACTTAAACACAACAGATTTGGCACAGTTGACAAAAAGGAAAATTTTTCCCCACTGCTGAAAATACAGTAAATATGTGAGTATGCAGTTAGACATTTGTCATATTAAAATCACTATTCTGCCAAAATAAAAATCAGATTCAGCAGTTTGGAAAAAATATGCGAGTGCAAAGAAAATAGAATAGTCATATTTACAAAATGGTGATAAAATTCTATCACTTAGATCTGCCTGAATAAAAAAACAAATTTGGAAGCTTCATAAGAAAAATTGACCGCAAACATAATAGGCGTGTCAATTAAAATCATAAACCAATAACAAGTGTGTAACTCATAATAAAGTGACAGAAGCTCTCCCTAATGGATTAAAAGCTTTTTTGGGACAGTTACAAACAGCAGCTGTCAAAAATTTAAATTACGAGTGGTAACTCGCAAAAATAAAAATCGGTACTTTATTTATCTTATGAAGAAATGAGGGAAAATTTTAAAATGGCTAATTCTATTGGCTCTATGGAAGTTTTTGATCCAGCCCAACCTGAGGGATGGACAAGCTTTAAAGAATGATTAATATTTTTAAGTACAAGATAATCATATCAAGAAACATGAGGTAAAATTAGCCACATTAATGATCATAATAGAGTCTCAAACTTATGAGATACTGAAGTTTCAATATATGGAAGAAACACGAGCTGACCTAAATTTTGGTAAAACGTTAGCGATTCTCACTGATTATTTTTCCCCAAAATCTTAGGTATTAATGCAGAAATATTACTTCAATCTAGAGAGTTCACAATTACTAATCCGGACATTGGCATTAAAGTGCGAGTTCCAAGACTCCTGAATGAAGCACTTCGTGATCATTTTATTTGCGGCATAAATGATCACAAGTTAAGACTCAAACTATTAATGATGCTGGATTTAGATTTTGAATTAGTTTTGTCCCAAGCAGTACTAGCAGAATCAATAGCTAGTCAGGCAAAGCCATTAAAAAAAAATAATTTTGATGTGCAAAAAATCGATCAAAACGCTGAGTCGATCAAACACCTAGCCAGCTCAGGTAATTCAATAACAGGCTACATGTCTGAAATTAAAAAGACAGACAGCCAATATTAGAATGGAAAAACCTATTCCAAAAAACAGACAACTATAAGAAAATTGCCAGTATAAATCATATTAAAGATGATCAGTCTGTATTTATATATAGTAATATAATTAATGATATACCAGTTAGAATTGAACTGGACATAGGATATGCAGTGTTCATTGTTTCAAGAAAAACTTGGGCTATGGGCTATGATTAATAAAAATAAAGAATATAAAGCACCCTAGCAGCAAGTCTATCACAAATTATCAGAACAATAAAATAGAACTGTTGGGCCAAACAAAAGTTAAAATTACATTGCCTAATAAGACTATATATCTACCACTAGCAGTGACATCAGGTAATCATATTAATTTATTAGGTCATAACTGGTTCAGTCACTTAGGCTTTGCAGTGACAAAACTGAACAAGATCACAAAGTTAAGCAAAATGAATCAAGGAAGCTGGAACTCCAGAATTGCCATAACACTGCTAACACAGCACTCCACACCAAATACAGCAATAAGAAGACTCCTGGAGAACTGCTATTCAATAGACATCAGCCCTGAAATCTGATTCCAAATACATAGAAAAAGAAAATAGCAAGATAGAAGTATAAATAGGCACTCAGGTGCTATGCAGAATGTACTATGGACCACAAATTGATACCAGCAGTGGTTACACAACTGAAATGATTCTACACTGTAGTAGTTCAAACAGCAGATAGGTATCAACATCATCACTACCTAAAACAACTGAGACTGAATCACACTGAAACAAGTATATTAAGCAAAAATGATGACCATCAAACCAAAGACAGCAACAACCCAAGCAAACAGCCAGATACAAAGTCATCAAACAAGGATGAAGAACAAGACAAGAACAGCAATAACCCTGAGAAACCAACAAAGCAGACAACACATCATCCAGCTCATCTCGATGACTACATTCTCCAGGCTAAATTTAGCCAGGGAGAGGGATATCACATCTGATCTTGCCTTCAGAAGTGGACTAGTCCAGATTTCTTCCTTCTCTGATCGGATTGGGCACTCCTTTCCATTAATCAATGTGTAAACATGTGTATAACCAATGTATAAATATGGCCAAAGGGTAAAACATAAGTATGTTCAAGGTTTAAACATGGATAAATCTATCATTGGTTAGTCTGGTCAATAGGCAATGATGTTCTCTGAATCTGATTGCTGCCAGTAAGATAGGGGATCTGGCAATGAATAATTAACCTTTTTGAAAGCAAGAGCAGAGAGAGAGATCATCTGCATAACTTGAACAACTGAACGTGCTCTCAATTGAAAACACTTCCAACAGTTAAGTTGTTTCTACTATAGTCATTACTGATATGTCTAACAGTGAGGCAAGACCATGGTAGGACTGGAAGCTGCTAAGTCTATGGTTGACTCTAGGCAAGCCGTCCAGTACAGCCAGTAGAGTCTTGACTAGTACTCACAAGGCAAGCTAATATATCTGTTTGGAAGTGAGTCCAGCATGCCCAGCACAGTATTGATTACATTTATCTATGTACAACTGTATTTATTGAGTGTTCATATTTTTATTGATATCACTGTTGGTTTGAGCCTGAAACCTGCAATTCAGACCAAACACAATTAGTAGAATCTGGTAACCACTGACTAAAAATTTACAATAAATGGAGCTAAAGCAGCAGAAAGTTGAAATTACTGTTGAATCTGTAAAGTTAGTAAATGGGTTAATTATTGAAACTAATCATGATTTGCTTTCCATTTTCAATAATAATAGAAAAATATTGTAGAAATTTTTTTTTCTAGAAATTGCTTGTTGAATAGCGTTTTTATTACTTTAAATATGAGATGTTGGAACTATTAGATTCTAATCTATTATTATAATCTAGATCCTTGAAATAAACACAATTTCAAATTAATATTTTTTATATTTATCTTCCAAATTTTATAAAACACTTAACCTTATTTTATTATTTATATTTTAAATACTTCATTTGTTGTAATTGTTTAGTAACATTATTATGAAAAGAAATGTTGCCAGATGTATATTATTGATTTGTACACGTTAAGTGCAAAATTATTAAATTTCAGTATGCTTTATGTTTTTCTAGATACTTCTTTTTTTTAAATGTTTTTTGAAAGTTTTTTCTTGCAAGAAAATTATTGTTCAAACAAGTTTGCATGTTAATGAAATATTATTACTGCTTTATTATTATTTCAATTTATTACTATCACTGTGTTCTATCACTATTGATAATAGTGATTTAAGATTATTTCTTTCAACTTTAATGAGTGAATTACTAGACATGACAATCTAGTCAGACTCTGAAAGAGGCTATTTTTAGTCCACTATTATAGGTCTCTTCCATTTTCATGGTAAATGGAGAGATTTTAAAATAGGATTGCCTAAACATACAATCTTTGCCAAGATAAAAATCTTGTTCACAAACCAGATCTAACTAATTACGGATGCTTTTGACCAAAGATCACAGTTAAGAAGTTCTAGTCTAATAAATCTCTTTCCATATTTACTTTCTCGGTGCCTTAGAGTTTGTGCTAAAAAAGAAAAAATGATATTAGAATTAATACGTAGTCAAAGGATATAAATGTGGATGCACTACACACAATCCTACTGTCACAAGTATGATACAAGAGGCTCATGACAACTTGACCTTCAATAAGGAAAAAAGAGAGATAGAAAATACTATTTTTGTATAAAGAATTTTATTTTATAGTTTGGCACGAATTGCTACTCTGAATCTTATATAGCTTCTCATATAATGGAATAAAAGAAAGTATTATTAACACAAGTGGGAAAATGTGAGGCGTTTGAAATGAAAATTAATCTTAAACAAGGATATGTGCTAACTTCAGTTTTGTTTTTGATTTTTATAACTGTTTTTTGGAGCTATGTATTGTAATGGTCAGATTTGTACATTCACATAACAAAACCTAGAGTCTTATGCTACCACACAACTGTTATTAAACAGGCAAAACTCTCCATACAGTAGTGCCATCCTGTACCAACCAGAGTAATCAATGAATGCCAGAAGGCTTGTGCATAAGATCCCCATCTAGTGCCTACTCATCCAATATCCCCAGACTTGTTTTTGGCACTAAATGGGGATTTTATGCACAAGCCTTCTGGCATCCATTGATTACTCTGGTTGGCACATAGTGGCACTACTGTTTTTTTAAAAACAAGAGTACAGGTAAAATACATAAAACCTGATCAAAGTGAGATATGAAGGTCCCAGGGTCAACCAATCTTCAACCTTTTTACCAGTGCTCCATGATTTAACACCGTATGAATGACATTTTTGAGATTGCATACAGGCTTTGTTTTAATTTGCAAACTATCTCCGAACAGGGAGAGAAATGAGACTCATAAACATACCGCATATGCAATACAAACTGGGTTCAGAAACTAATAATGGGCTAAACTTAAGACAATATCTTAATTATAATGCATATTAGACATATTTAATCAATAATTTAATTGAGATTGGAATACATTAAAATGATAATGGTGAGATAAAATTAAACAAGTTTATTATAATTAATAAAAATGGTAAATAAAATAAATTACACTCAATTAAAAAATCAAAATACAACTAATTTAATGCATACAAGCATTATACAATGGAATGAGATTGATTGAAAGTAATACACTGCATGATCTTATTTAAGTGTATTAAATAACTTTGTGCCTAGTGAGTAATTTATGCCTATGATAATTTAATATGCCAAATAATATTGATTCCTATGCCATGGTTTGCCAACTGATAAAGTAACAATGCTAGCCAGTGACATATTAACTACTACAGCATTAATGTTGTAGCTGTTTACATTATGCTAAATAAGATTCCAGCACAATAATAAAGCTCGAAAATGATGCAAATCAGATATTATTGTGGTTTTGGATAACTTCCGAATATATTTTCCTAAGGGGGAATGGGCTAAATTAGCATTACCTAAGATTCACTATAGCCACATTACTAAACTTTATTTAAAAGGTGGCGGTGCAGATGAGCAATTATTTCCCCATATAAGATGTTTGGTCCATTTGGAACTGAGGAGCTTGCTAATAAATTAATGAAATACGAACATGATGAGTTCAAGAGTAGGATAGGTATATTTAAAGATTCTGGATCCTGATCCCAGTTTCATATGTAGTACCCTATCCAAACAATATGACCCACTGGGTATGACTTGATGTCCACCATGGTGCGGGTAGCTGGTAAATGGGACATTCTCTGCCATTGGCCTATGAGGATTAGCAAGATAAGGATATATTAATATATATCATAAATTCACATCTGGAATGCACAAAGGCATTATACCAAATATGACAAAAATAATTAATCATGCCTTAAAATAGATAGCTATCTAAAACTAATGCTATAATAAAAAGGGCTAATTTAAATAAAAATAATGATCCCTTTTAATGAACAATCTGCATCACTAATTAAATTCTAAATAGAGGAAGGTATATGTTAAAGGATTATAGTTACTTATGAATTACAAAATATACCTTAATAATACATATCTCTATGGCTAGAATCCCACTATCAGGTAAAGTTACTTTTAAAATCATAATTTACAATTATAATATTGCAAACCAAAATAACTAAATTTGAAAAATCAACTTTAAAGTTCAGTTGAATTCTTACAATGATCATGAAGCAATCAAATATTATTAATTAATCTAATTTCAAAACAGTGAGTCAGGTTCTGATAACTAAACGTTATTCTATATTTACTAAATTGAAGATAGAAATAATGATATCTTCAGTACAAAATTATTAAAATTAGTACACTCACTGTTTCGAGATATATTTTGCATATTACATCACATATAAAAATAAAATTTTATTAACTAAAATTTATAAAATAGGATAGGCACTGCCGCAAGCACAAAAGTGAAAGATAGATTTCTATTAACAAATGATTATTAATTTTATATGTTAACATACATAATATTAAAGATTTTACAGATTCAAAATTACAGAGAATAAGTCAAGTATTTATGAGTGACACTCTAATTTAACTTTGACAAAGATTTTAGAAATTAAACTTTATTTTGAATGTTCATTTAAATTTATATCATAGCTATAGCTTTAGATTTAGAATTAAAAGCTGTTTAGAGCTCTTCACAATGGTCTGAGGAATTTTACCTATAATTTTTGATAGAAGCTTGTCTGTTGGCATTTCTTGGTAGCGGGTACGGTAGCAGCAACTGTTTTTAGGATAGGCAGCATCTCTCCATTTGAAACATCAGTGCACCAGATCTGTAATAAGAAAGTCTTCTATCACTATAATAGCTGGAGATGGAGATCACCATTTCCTGAGCTTGGAGAACAGCTACTTAGCCATATTAAAAATCAAACCAGTGTGGATTCAGTTAGCAAACTCTTCAAAGATTTTGCAGAGTACATTTAAAAGGAAAAAATTGGCATATTTGCCTTCCACTAAGTTATATTTTTAATAAATTTTTTTCCTGTGAAACAAGAAATTAGTACCTTTAAATTTTATATTTTTAAGTGCCAAAAAATAACTCCTGTCTTTTGTATTATTCCTTGAACAGGATGTTTTTTGAGATTTGATAATTTACTTTCCCAGAAGATTTTAGTAATTGACACATTTGGTTAAATTATATTTACAAGATAAATTATATTTTTGGCAAACATTTATTGTCTTAATAATTTTTAGATTTCATTATCATGCCATCCTAAAACAAATTGGAATCATGTGATTTTATTTTACAAATTAATTTAAAATAAATTTAGAAAATATAGTAAATAATCAAATAATAGAGTAAGACACTATATATGTATGATGGTGGTTCGTATAATACACATATTTTCATCCGGTTATAAATAATTTAAGTGTAAATTTTATTTAAAACTGTTTTTTATTTGGTTTTTTTTTAATATATATATATCTTTTATCTTTATAATTTATTTTTAGTTGTGGTGGTTTTTTTTTATTATTCTACTTTTTTATTTTTGTTTTTTTGGTTTTTTTTTTTTTTTTTGTGTTTTGGGGGGGGGGGGGGGGGGGGGTTTTTTATCAAAGAGGGATGGGAAGGGGAAATTTTTTTTTTTAATATAAAAATTTTAAATTTTATTTATTTAATATATATAAAAAAAAAAATTTTTTTTTTTTTTTTTTTTTTTTTTGTTTGGGTTTTTTTTTTTTTTTTAAAAAAAAAAAAATTTTTGGGGTTTTGGTTTTGAAAAAATTTTTTTTTTTATTAGGAGAGAAAAAAAAAAATTTTTTTGGGGGGGGGGGGGTTTTTATAAAAGAAAAAAGAGGGGGGGAAAAACTGCAATGTGCTACTGGAGCTTTTGGGAAGTTAAAAAATGTAATATTCAAATTGAACTATTTTGCATATAAAGCTGCTATTTTAGTTAATACTCTCTGTTGAAGTAAACTTGGACATGCTTTTGATACAGTATAAAGGCATTGGAAAAATTTCATTTGAAGATGCTTCATAAAATTCTAGAAATATGATGGGAAGATCATAAAATCAATGAGTATGTTTTTTATTTGTTGGATATGATGTTATGAGCCCACTTTATAAAATCACATGTTTATTAATTTGGGAATGTAAAATGTATGAACAATAACAGATTTTTTAAGAAAGTAATTAATGTGCGAACTTGAGTTCGGGTTTTACGGTACAGGCAGACTATTTATATTATAAAGACTTTTAATGATGCAATTTGGATTGCTTTTGAATAGAAAAATTTGGCTAAGTATAAGATGCAACGAAAAGCTACAATTAAACAAAATGCTGAAGTTTTTCAGAAAGAAATGTTTGCTGGAGAAGTTTAAAAAATTGGAATTGAAAAATATCAAATAAATAGAATTATGTACTGCATATGTGGATGTATTTGTGTTTCATAGATTAGTATGTAAAGTCATCTTTAGGTATTTTTTTTAGTCTTTCTAACATGGATGAAAACTGCCTGCTATTTTGTAATTTATAATCAATACTCTTGTGACATATTTCACAATAATTTTTAAAATTCTGCATAAAATGCATACTTTTTTTTTACTCAGATGTAGTTCAGATCATGTTAAGTGGTAATTTTATACTTATGGTTAGCAGTACATGATCATCATCACTCCATGTTGGGTGCCATTTGTAATGGGATGGAAATAGAGGTCCCACAAGTTTGGTGACATTTGCAATGTTACCGCAACCTCAAAATATAAAATTAACTTAATATTTAATATAAAATAATGAGCATGAGAGATTACTCTAAGAGATCAGTCCAGGTAACTCACTAGAGTAACTATCTTAATCATAAATACAATTAACTAAGTTCACCAGCATTATAAGTATGTCATTCATCATCATGAATGATCAACAATCAAAATAAATCAACAGTCAATCTGGTGACTGGATTTGAAATGGATTTATTGTAGACTAGGTGAACTATTTACCCTTTGTCAGCTTGGGCAATCATTTAAACATAATTTGGATGCATAAACTTAAGTGCTAATCCATAGAATATACAACCCTAAAACAATATTGCTGGGATATTAAAATATGCTGATCATCATCAATGCTCTGGCCACTTAATACCATTAGTGTACTGGTTAACTATAAACTTAAATTCGGATAAATATTATACTAAATAAAGAGTATATTCTTCACACCAACCTAGGATTCTTATCAACTGGATGCCCATACACTAATATACTCCCCTTCCATATAATAGACTTATGCATGAACCTTACTCAAAGAACAAGCTCTATAACTATTATTGTGTCCAAGAGATGATACAACACATAATATTGTAAAAAATATATAGAATTATGCACTGGAATATAATAGAATATAAGTTTATTAATAACAATAAAACAAATAACATTAAGGTCTGCAGAATGTGGCTATACATATAAATTAAGCATTCTGATTTTGATTAGTATACAAAAAATAAGATAACTACTTGTGAATTTACAATACCTCATAATTAGTTTACATGAAACATACATATCATCACACATATGCATAGTATAATAATTGATTAACATATTTGAATTGTCAGATAAAAAATAAAATAAATTTTTAATTTATCATATTTTAATGCCACAGATACCCCATACAAGGTTTACATAAACAAATATATATCATCACACAGACATACAGTAGAATTAACATATAAATGAAATTCATTTTTTATATGGATGTTTTTATCATTTTTATTTATCAAAATACTATAATTAAACATACATTTAATTCTTTGTTGAAAGTATATAAAATTTACACATGCATGTGTCTAAAAAAATGTGAATCAGTTATTAAACATATCAATTCCTGGGCAGTTTATAAAAATTCCTCTTCTTTTTTTGATAGGCTACTTATTAATTAATTATAAATATCTTTAAATTTAAAATATAGATTTTAAATATCTCTTTTTTGCTTCAATAAATGATTAAAATAATATTCTCGATTATATATCTCACTTTTTAAATGTCATTTTAAACTAAAGAAATTGTTTAAAATTTTGTTCTTATTATATTGAAGCAGTCGGATCTAAGTTCGATCCTAGCTTCATAATATCTCACATGTAGCCCATTTCAAACCCTAGTACTAACCATGAATTTCCGAATGCAATGGGGCTTTATACGTTCAATACACGCTAATTTTCTTAAAAAAATAGTATCATATAAATGTGTGTTAAAACTAACTAGTTTGACATTTAAACTAATCAATGTCATTAATAAATTCATGATAAAATTATTCATGAATTTATATATATTATAACTGCATGGATTATGCGTATATATTTAAATATATATATTCGTTATAAAGTTTCATTGCGTCGGGAATGTTTTATTTTACTTTTAAACAGTTTGTTCAAATTTTAGTGATTAAAAGCTACATTCTTTCGATAATCTTTCAGATTGTCCTTTTCCAAAGACAATGGGGAAAGTTTTATTAATTAGCAAAATGATAATAATTTAAAATGTAAGGAGGGTTCCTAATTAAAATCGTTTTTTTAGATTTATAAATTCATTTTCTAATTAGAAAATGAATTCAAAGTTAATGAGTTTGAAAGCCTTATCGAAGGAATGTATCTAAAATCAATTAGCAAAATTTGTAATTTTGATAATGCAAGAAGCATTAGCTTGAAGACATCTAGAATAGGTGGGAAACCTGAGGACAGTATAAATAGCCTAGAAAAGTTTGGAGAAAGGAAGCCATTTTTGTTTAAAAGAAGTGCTACTAGAATCTGCGTCTTTAAAATGATGAATTTCAATGGTGTCTCCATCATGGTGAGGAGCTAAACGTCAGGAGTCTGACTGCTGGGCCTGAAGTCCCCAGAAGATCTTCAATGTAGCTGCTAAACTAAACCTTTTCTGGACCAATCGTGCTGCCCAAAATCTTGAAAAATCAACCAACATGTCATTAAATAATTTACAAAATGCGCGCCTATGTTTCAACCGAATCGGACTCTGCCGTGTGTAACCTAAGGAACCAACCATGAAGGAACGGTAATCTCTTTCTTGAAACAACCACAACTTTCTAGCCAGTTTCCGAACTTTAATTTACACTACCTTTAAATTAAGAGCTCTTCTTATTTCTTAATGTATTAATCTGTATAAATAATTCTCGTTTTTCTATCTCCAGCCTTTAAAATTATTACTTTGTTAAATTCCTCTTTCTCATGATGGCGGTTCATTTCACTAACTGTATTATATATATTTATTGAGTAATTATTAATGTCATTTATTTTTTATTATATGCCGATAAAACTTCAACTCAATAATAATCTCTTTCGTTAAAATTCCCTCATGAAAATAATCTAATATTAAGTTATAGTAATTCTTGCCCACTAGAACTAATTTAATACAGTTCTATTTATTATCGAGTTGAAGGACTTATTGAATGTTGCTATTTTACTGATGGCTGATATTGACTATTAGCCATTTCTAACCTATGCCCCCTGCTACTTACTTTCTTGTGTTTTACCAGTATTTATTCAGTTATATTAATAATGTTAAAATGTTTTGCAAAAAGGTTAATAAAGGAATTTAATGTTAATATATTCTAAGTTTAATTGTATACTTTATATTAGTATTCAGGGAGGGCATGAGATTTAGGGTATAACTAGCATAATTTTATAATTGCGTTAAATAATTTTAGTTAAAGCACATTTGACTTTAATTTAACTTGATCAGGTCATTACATAGACCATTCATTATATAAAATGGGTTTTATTATTTAAACACAATGATTATCAAGTCATCATTTTCTGAACGTTGCTGACGCGAACCATCTCCTGCTTCATAGGCTTGTCTTTGGTGATATTATTGTCAGTTTAATTACATAGAAAGAAAGCAGTTCCTCCCTTGCTCGTATTATATTTGGAACACCAAAGGTTCGCGGCTATGACCCAGCCTTGTTTTACCTGTGTTCCATGGATCCTTCATAGGGCATAAAAGACTTGTCAAATACAAGCCACCCTTCTATTTTTTCAAATCATCGACAAGCCATCATATTTTATATTCATTTTTATAGTTCATAAGTCGTCAGTACCATTATTTCTCAGTTCAAATAAAGCCCCGCTCTCATGCTCATAAATCATGATGAATTGATTTTATTAAGGTCAAACAACTTCGTATTCATTTCTTATTAAATAAATTCTTTGTTAAACAGTAAAGTTATGCCCTAATAGTTATCTTGCTCTTTGTGAATTGATTTACGAATATGAAAATGAATCACATTCATTCTTTTAAAATTAGGATAATAATTTCTGTCAAAGCCAAATACCTTTATCTGCCTTTATTTACTTGTCGGGGCATAGACATATATAATCCTCCTATAATGTTGTGTAATAGTTATTGGCATATAATAATGATTGCCATTCTTATTGTAATTATAAATTCCATTTAAAGATTAGAGATACTCTATATAATCATAATCTAAAAGTTGAACAAAATCATTATTATTATTAAACATTTTATTCACACATTTGGTTTTTAACTTTCTTTATTATTCAATAATTATTTTAATTTAATGCTCACTGTCTGTATTGGCAAACCGAACATATACATATATGAGTTGACTTAAAAATATCCTTAGTTATTTTATTATACGTTATTAGTGTCAGTTCAGGGGTCTCCAATCATCATCATCAGTTGAGCTAGTTTCTTGGCGCATAGTCATGTACCATCGACTTAGGTCATCCATTGATTTGATATGAGCTTGTGAGTTGGGTTTGAAGTCAGTTTGGTTCGACTGAGTTTGAATCCGACTTTGCGGTTTTAGTCAGGTTGTTGTGGTTGGTTTTTCGACCGGTATAATATATTGTAATGATCCAGAGAATAACACTTAACGTGATCTGCACTACAGGGTGCCATCTAGGCATTTGAACCTAGAAAAATTTATAAAGTAGGCAGATATGCAAGTCAAAAAAAAATTTTTTTATTTTATTTATATATTTTGATATCCGGTCGTTAGCCCATGTCACTAGCTCAAGGAATAGCAGAGAGTAAATAATTATAATAAATTCTTATCTAAGAATATATAAAAAAGAATAAAATAAGCCACTTCCAGTAATTAATATACAAACATTTATTTATGCACATATATATAAAATTTAACATTATTATTTTGGCATGTTTATTTTAGATTTTAATTTGATTTTAGAATTTAAATTTACATTTTAATTTTTATAATATTATAAGTTTACATTTTAATTAAGTTCACACAGATGGATTTATGAAAGTTTGTTTTATAATGTTGAGTATAGATCGGTTACATAGATATCACGGTTAAAAATATTTCAAAATAAACATAAACGATCAAAATACAAAATCATTGATACCGTCAATTGCAGAGGGAAAATTATAAGTAACCCAATAGCATTCACCATAAGATGCTTGCATTGATACCAATAACTTAAAAGACATCCGAATAAATACATTTTAGATACTCACTGTAAGGTATCATTATTTATCGAATGTCTATATATTATGATCCAATATGAAAACCCAAAACATAATTAACCGATAACGAATCCATGCAAGTGTCTATAAACAACTTGAATTTAATGCATTTTATTTAGTGTCGAGTATGAATAGACTACATAGATTTGCATTGGAAAGAAAATATTCTATCCTTATTTAACCCTAGGGCTAAAAGTTCGCAGTTAAACTGATGTCAATTCAACTGATATATTGATGCATTCAATGTAATACGAAATACGGCAGCACAAAAGGTTAAGAGAAGAAATTGCCTCTTGTCAGATAGGAATATGACATCTATCTGACAAGAAGAGCAATAAAAAAAAAATCCATAGAAAGGAACAGCGTTCTACATCTTATAATCCTTTCCATAGGCAAAACGGAAGTGTGCGGCATATAAGCGATTCTGCCCATAGCGAAACTCGAATTATATCTACTAACTACATCAATATATCCAATTCATTGACCCAATTCAATCACGAAACAAATAACCTAAGATTACCCTCCCCTAATATAACTTTACAAATCTATATAGCCATTCATGCCCGACTAAAGTTTAACATTTATATCATTTTAAATTTAATTTATCGCAAAACAAAATCATAAATGAAACTTAAAAAACAAAAAAAAAAAAATGGAAATGATTTAAAAAAGAAATACATCAAATAAAATTATAACTAATTAATAAATTAAGTTGGTCAGATAGGATTCTATTTCTTATAAATTAAATAATGAAAGAGTTTGTATTTTAAAGTTCTTAGTGTTTCCAAATTAATATTCATTTAAGTTCATAAGATTTTATAAAGTTCTTACGGTTTTAACAAGTCTGTAGTTTTTAATTTCTTGGTTGCTTGCCATTTGGAGCCAGCGTTAATTCCCTCGATGTCCTATGGTTCTCAATCTAGGAAAACGATGTCATTTCTTTTTCAATTTTTTAACGAGATTGAAGGGATTGAAGAGTGCATCTTTTCAATCCCTTCTTCACTCCGCACTAAAACATATCTGCCATCTCGTAATAACTCCCTAATAATTTCCAAACTTTTCTTTTTATATTAATTTTAAGGATCCAATGGACATTACGTCATCGATGATGATATGGTCCTTTCGCTGAGGTCCGATTCCATTGTTTTTCATTCATTGGTTATTAGTTTCTATTGTTTTCCTATCTGACCGATGCTTATACATTTAAATGCCCAAGGCTAGTTTACATTTGACTAATTAAATTAATTATTTCCATTTTTTTAATAACATTTTAATTTGTTTTGTACAAACTTAGATATATTTTTATCTTTAAATCTTTACTGACAATTTAGTTTTAAAATACTGTTTTTTTTAATAAAGTTTTATTTTAATATTTTTTTTTTATCTGTGCGATTATATAGATATGAGTTTAGTATAGGATTTTAATTTTCAATTTTTAATTCTTAAAAAGAGAAGTTTTATTTGCGAACTTTTATTTTTTTCATGTTTATTAATAAAAAATAATGTAACGACGTCTGTGCTCATTACATATCAGTAAACTTGCTTAAAAAAATGAACAAAAAAAATATTTTACTTAGGGTTAGTAATTACGGTACACGATTAACAAAATTTACAAACATTCGGTTAGTATAAAGACTATATACAAAAAAAAATGTTGACTATCATTTTCCTAAGGAGCATTTACGTTCAACTCCTCCCCACAAGAGTTCTAATTTTTTATCCATTTTATTTTTACACACGGCATGACAAGCAAGTTATTTAAATTATTTATTTAAGAAGGTTGCACTGAGGTAAATATGTTTAAGAAATAATGGGTTTAAATGTGTATATTTGCAGCACAATTATAAATACCACCAATTTATTTATGACTGATTGAAATGCTTAAATAGGGTTACTACGAAGCAAATTCCCAAAGGTACTCATCGTAAGGTACTACATTTCGATCATAAACTTACGTGGCTGTGTGCGCCTATACACGTTAAAGTATAATATATTAACAAAAATAAAACATATTTATTGCAACCTTTTGACTTTTTTTTAACAAAAAATTAGTTTTAAAATTATTTATACTTTCTCATGTTTAATATTGTGCTATTTCTTTCTGGCAGTGCTTTTATAAGATTTAAAGTATACAACTTTATGTAAACAGATAAACATATTTCATTGTGAAAAAAATTTCTCAGGGTATATGTGGTTTTTATTAATAGATTGGCCCAAGTTGGGTGGCCATGCTGGGTGCCATTTTAATGGTCACTGAAAGAGCCTTCAACGTATCTGCTGTATGAGGGCGCCATCTAGGCATTTGAACCTAGAAAAATTTATATAGTAGGCAGATACGTAAGTTAAGATTCAAAAAAAAATTTTTGAATATATTATTTTGACCGTTTGCCCAAATGTCACTAGCTCATAGAGTAGCAGAGATTTAAACATTTTTATAAGTTTTAATAGATTTATATTCTCAAAGTATATTAATATTTAAAACAGAAAAATAAAAGAAGCCACTGCCAGTAATTAACACACAAATAGATTTTATTAACGCACATTTAAAATTGAGGAATAAATTTATTTTTTAGATGTTAACATTAATTTTTTAAAATTTAAATTACTGTTTGAAATAGACCACACAGATGGATATTTAAATTATATTTTACTTTAGCATGTTGAGTCTAGATAGGCTACATAGATTTTTTTCACTTAAAAACTTATCAAAACATTCATTCAATCTCAGACTAAAAGTTCGTAGCCAACCCAATGCCTGCTTCCAGATATATAGTCGCAGTCAATGTAATATGAAGATGCTAGCATAGAACCACGCCGACAGGAATGGGCATCTGACAGTGTGATATTATTTCAAGGAAATGATCCGTGTCTAGATCAGGAAAGGGCATCTGTTAGACTAAGGAATCATGTATATAATTTTTTAAGAGAGCTACGTATGGGGGAGAGCGGTCTTTCTGCCGTCTTATGAATCCCTGTCCATAGAGCTAGAAGGGAGCAATGGTGCAGGAAATACATCTGCGACCATTTCAACGATATGACTGCCTCTTTGGGGTCATGCATTCAGTTGGGCATGTTCCCTTGTATGCTAAACATGCTTCACATTACATTAATATATATGTCTATATATCTCTCCACCAGCATTGCCCTAATTACAAAACAAATAGCCTGAAATTAAAATCCCTTAAACTTAACATAAATGAATTTAAACGTAGTTATTAATCTTTATCCATGCAGCTATCTACACACAACTTTAAATTTAATACATTTTAGTTAAAACATAATACTCACACACAAAAAAAATGAAATGGAAATGATTGCTTAAACATCTGCATAAAAAAATATTAATAATGGAATTTGCCTTCTTTAATTCAGATAAGAGTTCTTATTTTCAGCTATTAATTCATTGCAATTTTAGAAAAGTTCTTATTAGATAGACACAAGAGTTTATACTTTACGGATTGAGTAGATTTAGAAGTCCGTCTTCATGATCACTTTCATAGATTTTGTTTTTCTTTGAAATGAAACCACTACTTGCCATTCATTTGGTCAGGAACTGTCATCCAGAGGTCTCAGCTGGTTGTCCGGAAAATTAAATTTATTGCAGACTTCCACATCGTGAAAATCTGCAATATAGCTAGTTATAACAATCTATTCATAGTCAGCTCTAAGATAACCATTATCATAATCCTTTGGCTTTTATATTTTTATTAGTCTTTTATCATCCAATCTTTGGATTCAACCGGCAAGACGTCACTAATCCTTTCGTGTTTCAGTTATGGTCCGTGCTGTCATTTTCGTGCTTGCATTCGTCATTTAATTTCTTTGTATTCTCTTACCATTTAATTTATTTTAAGTGCCTCAAGGGTTTGCTTTCGAACAATCATTTAATTAATAAAACAATCATTTCCATTTTCTAAGATTATAGAAATCAACATTATTTTTTTTTTTAAAATATCAATCTTTATATTTTACTTTTTTACAAAAAAAAATACTTTCAAATACTTTTTCTTAAAATAGTTTAAGTTTTCTATCTGCGCGACAATATATATATTAAACAACTTTAATTTCAGTTTTTAAGTTTTTTTCTTTTTAATAAATCAATTTTTATTTACGATCTTTTTATTTTCATTTTAAAATAATGTAACGGAATATTATATTCCATTACATATCAGTAAACTTCCTCAAAAAACAAAATATTAAAAAAAAAAAGAATTTACTTAATGTTATCTCGTTTCTCTTTTTCCACTACTTAATTTAGTTATACACGCATTTATCACACACACATATATATCATTAAAAATGACAGAGTCCCTTCTCCCCATGTTTATGTATTTATAACCACCACCCCGTAATAACAAAATTAAATATTAGATATATCTTTACATATATATATGACTACCAATTAAATACTTTATTTGTGACTGGGTTCGAACCCATTCTGTCACGATACCCCCTCCTCCAAAAGCCTTCAAATACATTTGCGTATTTTGAATGGCTCCTTTTGTACAACACTTATGTATTACCTGGTTCTTTGATTTTCCCTTTGTTTGCAAAGGGCCAGGCAGGCTTTAATGACCGAGCATTATATGACCCCTTGTTTCTGTGTCCAGTGTCCATCCAAAAAGCATTATCCCCTTGATTACGACAGATAGTGTATGGGCCTTCATATAGGGTGCAAAATTTGCCGCACACAAACTTACCCAAATCACGGACGTGAGGGGTTTTAACCATGACTCTATCCCCTACTTTAAATATGGGTGCCCTATGTCTCACTTTCTTTGATGGCTCCCTTGCTGGAATGTCTGATATGCTTTAATGTGGTCACTCTTGTCAATAGGTGGTTTTTTCATCCTTGGCACAAAAGTCTTTATCTGACATGGTATGTGCTGTCCAAATTGAAGGCGAAATGGAGCGAACCCGCTGGATTCCTTTATGTTCCAGTTTATGAAATCCACCACTCGAGGAGTCCATTTAACCCAGCCTTTATGATTTGTGCCCATATATATGCAAAACAAATGCCCCAACTCCCTCATTACTCGTTCGCAAGGGTTGGATTGCGGGTTCCTGATAGAGGTAAAATTATGACTAATCCCCTGTTGTTGGATCCACTTGTGCCATTCCTTGGACATGAAGGGAGTACCATGGTCAGACAATATGATCTTGGGTTTTCCAGTCTGTAAAATGTGCTTTCTAGCATTTTGATGGCATTCTTCGCATTCGCCTGCGCAATAGGATATGCTGACACATATTTTGAGAATAAATCGTACGTGATGAGAAGATTTTTTTTATTGAATGCCAGCAGAGGGCCGTAAAAATCTAATGCTATCATTTCTTGCGGTCTATTTGGTATTATTGACAGCATGGGAGCTGCATAATTCTGGTTTGCTGGTTTGGTTCTCTGACAACTTTCACAATCCCTTAACATGTTCAAAACTGATGCATGGTTGTTCGGCCAGTAAAACCATTTTCAAACCAAATGCTCTGATTTTAAAGCACCATAATGGCCATATAGTTAGTGGACATAACTTGTCACCTCTTTCCGCAATGTAGGAGGTATAACTGGTTTCCACTGCTCTGGATCATCATGTGTCCGGTACTGTAGATTATTTTTGTGAAGCCGGTACCTTGCTTTCTTTCCTGTCTTTGTTGAGCTCTCGTCTTTTGTTCCCTTTCCTATTTGTTTGATTATCCCCTTAATTGTTCCTCTTGATGCTGCCAATTTTCCAAATGAGCCAAGTTCTCTTCAACCCTCTTGTTCCTTCTTATATCCATACTGGCAATATACAGGTTCTCTACACCCAGATAATCAGGATGGTGACCAGATGGATTCCGGTTCAAAGTATCTGCCACAATATTCTCTGGACCCTTACAATATTGAACAGTATAATTATACTTCTGCAACAAGCTTCAATGGATCAACTGGCTGTTGGTGAGGTAGCTACGATTTATAAACTCGAGGCTCTTATGATCAGTCATTACGATGAACAAAACTTCTGAAATGCCCAGATAATTGCCAGCACTTCCTTTTCTGTAGTGGAGTAATTTAATTCGGGCCCCTTGAGTAATCTGCTGATGAAATACAGCACTCCCATTTCATTTCCTTCCTGTGTTTGTGACAGTGTAGCCCCCAAACCATACCCACTGCTATCTGTTTGTACCACAAATGGTTTGATAAAATCCGGAAAAGAAAGCATAACTTGTCTAGTAAATCCCTTTTTTATATCTTCGAGAGCCCTCTCCTGTTCTTGATCCGATTTCCAGGGTGTGCCCTTTCTCAATAATCTAATCAAAGGTTCTGTCTGTTCAGCCAGATGTTCATGGAATCGATTATAGAAGTTACAAAGACCCAAGAATGTCCGTACCTGCTTTCGAGATTTAGGTTTAGGAAACTCCTTGATGGCCGATACCTTGTCCGGGTGGGGTTTCATCCCATGAGCTCCCACCAAGTGACCCAAGAATGTAACTTCATCTTTCATCATAGTACTTTTTTAAATTGATTTTGATACCCTTATTCTGACATTCCCGAAGAAACATCTCAACATCTTTTTGATGCTTCTCAATACTGGATGAGGCTATTAATACATCATCGACATACATCATTATGCATTTCTTGATCTCATCCATCAACACTTGGTCCAGACACCTTAACAAACCCGCCCCACTATTTATGAGCCCAAATGGCATTCTGTTAAACTGGTACGAGTATCCTTCATACCAAAAAGCTGTATATTGCCGGTCCTCTGGGTGGAGCTGGATCTGCCAGTAACTGGCCATCAGATCGAATGTTGAGAATACCTGCTTACCCTTGAATCCTCCCAATAACTCGTGTATCGGAGGTGGAATGTTATGGTCCAGAATTGTTTCCCGGTTCAATTGTCTCACATCCAGACACAATCTAATAGCCCCACTCTTCTTAACCACCACTAGAGGATTAGAATATGGTGATGAACATTTATATATTCCCCATTCTATCATCTGGTTTACCTGTTTTGTGACCTCCTCCCTATATTGGTATGGCATGGGATATGAGCATGATTGCAAAGGCTGGTCCTGTCTCAGTTTGATGCATTGTTCATAACCTGGTATTATGCCTGATATATCTGAAAATACTTGATGATATTGATATAACGTCTCCCTGAAAGCCTCCTCCTCTTTATTTGCCACGATTATCTCCTGGATTTTCTCTTCAATATCGCTCTCTTTCCCTTCTGTCTGGATTACTCCTATTGATTGACGTAACTGTGCTGTGGTAAACTCATTGGCTTCCCCTTCACATGTGAACCGACTGGTTTTAAAATCTATTGCACATCAATACCGTTTCAAGAAATCTGTTCCTATCATTATGTCATGTATCAGATTTTTCATAATTAGAAAGAGGTGGGGAAATGGTTTTCCATTGATATGAAGATCCATCCATACCTGCTTGGGTTCAACCCTAGCCATTTTATTATTTGCCATTCTGATTTGAATGGGCTTAATGGCTAGGGTCTGTATGCTAGTCTGACAGCCGATGAGTTGTGTAAACACTTCCTCAGACATCACAGAGATCTGGCTGCCAGAATCCACCAACGCCTCAGCCTGCCTCCCAGCAATCTCTATTTCGATTTTTGGACAGCCCACACTTGCATATTTAGGCATCTTTTCCTTATCAGAACATATCAGGTTCCCCATGCACCTTTCTTCCCCTTTCCAGTCCCAGTTTTCTTCTTTCATTTCCTTCCGCCATTGTTCGCTGATCTCTAATTGTCCTAGTATTCTATCAATCTTCTTTACACTTTTCCTTGATGTATCTCCTATGCTTATCATTACTTCGCTTGGCAAATTTCTGCATACAATCCTTTAAAGTGTTTTTTAGACAAATTACACACCTCTAATTCTCTCAGTTGTGCCACCTGACATCTGAAGAACTGGGCATGTCTCTTCCCCTTCCTCCTTAAACCTTTTCTGAATGATATGGGCTTTGATCCGTTCCTGAAGTTCCTCACTCCAGAATGTTTTGTTTATCGCCCTCTCATACTCTCCAAACATCTTTGGCTTCATCATTAATGACTCACACTAATCCCAGGCATGCTCCTGCAAGTGGCTGTGGACCACTATTATTTTATCACTTTCCCCCATCTCATATCTGTAAAAGTATCTTTTTAAGCTTTTCAAATGTTCCCCGGGCTTTCCTCTTTGAATATCTGTATTTTAACCACCTCATTTCCTTCTCTCTCCATCCTTATATATTATTCTTAATTTATTTCATTGGGTTTTCTATCTCTGGTTGGACATCTCGGACCCGCTCCCCCATCTCAGCACCCTGCACTGCCCTTCTGTTAGCCTTTTTACTCTCAAAACCTTATCCACCAACCAACAATAATCATAGATTACCTATTCTTAGCCCACTTCACTTCCTTTATTTAAAATGATCCGAGCAATATATATATATATGCCAAACAAATGTACTTTAATCTATTTACAGTGATTCGCATTTGAACCATCTATTTATATATACAAACATTTTCCCGTAATCCAACTAAATATCACTTTGATAACGGATTTAAAAAGAAGACACACTATGTATTTTAATTTATTTAAACTAATTGAGTGATATATATACAAAACAAATGCACCTCAATCTTTAAATTGATTTGCATTTGACTTCTCTATTTAAGAACCTATAAATGCTTTTCCTGCAATACTATAAACAAATATCATTTGCTAACGTATTTCTAATATCTCATCACTCTCCCCATCCCCTCTATTTCTTTTCGAAGCCCCATGTTGGGCACCAGTTGTAACAATCCGGAGAATAACACTTAATGTGATCTGAACTACGGGGCGCCATCTAGCCATTTTAACCTAGAAAAATTTATAAAGTAGGCAGATACGCAAGTCAAAAAAAATTTTTTTAAATTTTATTTATATATTTTGATATCCGGTCATTAGCCCATGTCACTATCTCAAGGAGTAGCAGAGAGTAAATAATTATAATAAATTCTTATCTAAGAATATATAAAAAAGAATAAAATAAGCCACTGCCAGTAATTAATATACAAGCATTTATTTACGCACATATATATAAAATTTAACATTATTATTTTGGTATGTTTATTTTAGATTTTAATTTGATTTTAGAATTTAGATTTACATTTTAATTTTTATAATATAAGTTTACATTTTAATTAAGTTCGCACAGATGGATTTATGAAAGTTTGTTTTATAATGTTGAGTATAGATCGGTTACATAGATTTCATGGTTAAAAACATTTCAAAATAAACATAAACGATCAAAAGACAAAATCATTGATACCGTCAATTGCAGAGGTAAAATTATAAGTAACCCAATAGCATTCACCATAAGATGCTTGCATTGATACCAATAACTTAAAAGACATCCGAATAAATACATTTTAGATACTCACCGTAAGGTATCATTATTTATAGAATGTCTATATATTTTGATCCAATGTGAAAACCCAAAACATAATTAACCGATAACGAATCCATGCAAGCGTCTAAACAACTTAAATTTAATGCATTTTATTTAGTGTCGAGTATAAATAGATTACATAGATTTGCATTTGAAAGAAAATATTCTATCCTTATTTAACCCTAGGCTTTAAGTTCATAGTCAAACTAATGTCAATTCATCTGATATATTGATGCATTCAATGTAATACGAAATACAGCAGCACAAAAGGTTAAGAGAAGAAATTGCCTCTCATCAGATAGGAATACTACATCTATCTGACAAGAAGAGCAATAAAAAAAAACTCCATAGAAAGGAACAGCGTTCCATAGGCAAAACAGAAGTGTGCAGCGTATAAGCGATTCTGCCCGTAGCGAAACTCGAATTACATCTACTAACTACATCAATATATCCAATTCATTGACCCAATTCAACCACGAAACATAACCTAAGATTACCCTCCCCTAATATATCTTTACAAATCTATATAGCCATTCACACTCGACTAAAGTTTAACATTTATATCATTTTAAATTTAATTTATCGCAAAACAAAAATCATAAATAAAACTTAAAGAACAAAAAAAAAAATGGAAATGATTTAAAAAAGAAATACATCAAATAAAATTTTAACTAATTAATAAATTAAGTTGGTCAGATAGGATTCTATTTCTTATAAATTAAATAACGAAAGAGTTTATATTTTAAAGTTCTTAGTGTTTCCAAATTAATATTCATTTAAGTTCATAAGATTTTATAAAGTTCTTATGCTTTTAACAAGTCCATAGTTTTTAATTTCTTGGTTGCTTGCCATTTGGAGCCAGCGTTAACTCCCTCGATGTCCTATGGTTCTCAGTCTAGGAAAACGATGTCATTTCTCTTTCAATTTTTTAACGAGGTTGAAGGGATTGAAGAGTGCATTTTTTCAATCCCTTCTCCTTCACTCCGCACTAAAACATATCTGTCATCTCTTAATAACACCCTAATAATTTCCAAACTTTTCTTTTTATATTAATTTTAAGGATCCAATGGACATTACGTCATCGATGATGATATGGTCCTTTCACTGAGGTCCGATTCCATTGTTTTTCATTCATTGGTTATTAGTTTCTATTGTCTTCCTATCTGACTGATGCTTATACATTTAAATGCCCAAGGCTAGTTTACATTTGACTAATTAAATTAATCATTTCCATTTTTTCAATAACATTTTAATTTGTTTTGTACAAACTTAGATATATTTTTATCTTTAACTCTTTACTGACAATTTAGTTTTAAAATGCTGTTTTTTTTTTAATAAAGTTTTATTTTAATATTTTTTTTTTTCATCTGTGCGATTATATAGATACGAGTTTAGTATACGATTTTAATTTTCAATTTTTAATTCTTAAAAAGAGAAGTTTTATTTGCGAACTTTTATTTTTTTCATGTTTACTAATAAAAAATAATGTAATGACGTCTGTGCTTGTTACAATATAATGCTACTTTTTTCACCAGATGTCCACATTCTCTAGTTGATGGGTTCTCTTGATGGGGGCCAGTCCAGGATTGTCATCATCAGGAGGTGTATAAATAACTAGGCATTCAATAGGCTCCACATAGATTTCAGGCCAGCCATCTAATACTATGTCAGCTTTGGAGAACACAGTGAAGGTAGATCTGCCTCCTAGATGCATCTAAACTTCAGTATAGTGAACTAGTAGCATATACCTCCTTGCTTTCAATTACATCTTCATGGTAGTTCTGTATAACTCTGAAAAGCAACTCTAAGAACTCTAGTAAAACCAACTAACCAATTGTAAGAACTCTAGGAACCAATAATTCTAATCTTGTTATTCATTCTTTTTATATATAATGTGGGGTGGAAAAAATTCATTAACTCAAGAATGTTTTTTTATCTTCGTCAATTTTTTAATCTACTTTATTCTTTTCAAAAGCAACTTGGAATTTTATCAGTATATTCTACAAGCCTTACTGACAAAAAAAGATTTCTAAAATAGATAGACATTTTATCAAACTGTTATATAATTTTTAATTTAAATAAGATTTCTAAAATAGGTACTGGATTTTTATAAGTATCAGATCTATTTTAACATAAAACATGCTTCTTTTAATTTCAAAATCAGAATTCAATAAAAATATTTATTTAGACCTTTGCAAATGTTCATAATATTTTATTTTAAATGAAAAATTATTTACCCCATTGTATTATTTCAGTGTACTTGTAGAAAATATCTATAAAAAAAATTTGAACTGTGTTTATTTCTACTTTTCCTTTTAACTTTGTATATGAAACCCATATAGTTACATTGCTCATCTTCTGGCAAAAATGAAAATAGAAATGAAACATCTGCTAGCAATATTTTACATAATATACATGTATAATCAAAACAAAATTCACATTTCAAACTATGTACTCATCAATTTTTCTAGATAACTGATATATATCTGGCAACTAACAGAGTGAATAGTGACCTGCATTTCTGAGATAAAGAATTCAGCCATTGGAACATAAGTACACAATGCGCCATGAGCACTAAAAGAGCTACCTCAAATTAGACATTATAAGCCCCCACAACCCTTAATAAAGATAATGCTAAAATCTTTGCAAAGCCCTGCTCCTTTGAGTCTTAGAGGCTAGAAAATATAGAACTATGCCTTGCTCCTTTTCTTTGAGACTTAGAGACTGAGATCATGACAGGAATATATTAATTGCACCATGGTAAACAATAGGAAATCAGAAAATGGGTTTTAGCATTAGCTGAGATAGAACATACCTCAAAGTTGCATAAAAACTTTGCATTCTCAAGCCAATGACAAAAACCCTCCATCCATCGTCAAAACTGAAAATATAGCTAAACAAACTTTAACAATCAAACACCCAATTCAATCTCCAAAATCATAGTTTTTTTATTTAACTCTAGACATGAACTTTCTAACATACATGAAAACTGCTATTTTGTAATTTATAATCAACAATACTCGTGCCACATATTTCACAGTAATTTTTAAAATTCTGCATAAAATGCATACTTTTTTTCTTTCTCAAATGTTCAGATCATGTTGAGTGGTAATTTTACAGTAATGGTCACCAGTACATGATCATCATCACCCCATGTGGGGTGGAAATAGAGGTCCCACAAGTGGGTTGACATTTGTAATGTTGCCACTATTTTTGGTGTTGAATCTGGAGTAATGGCAAATCATCATCAACCCCAATTCAAAATATAAAATTAACTCAATATTTAATATAAAATAATGAGCATGAGAGATCACTCAAAGAGATCAGTCCAGGTAAACCATAAACATAATTAACTAAGTTTACCAGCATTATAAGTATGTCATTCATCATCATGAATGATCAACAATCAAAATAAATCAGCAATCAATCTGGTGACTGGATTTGAAATGTGTCTTTTATAGTTCAGATGAACTATTTAGACATTATAGGCAATTATTTAAACATAATTTGGATGCACAAATGCTAATCCATAGAATATACAACCATAAAACAATAATGCTGGGATATTAAAATATGCTGATCATCATCAATGCTCTGGCCACTTAATACCATTAGTGTACTGGTTAACTATAAACTTAAATTTGGATAAATACTAAACTAAATAAAGAGTATATTCTTCGCACCCCCAGGATTCTTATCAACTGGATGCCCATACACTAATATACTTCCCTTCTATATAATAGACTTATGCATGAATCTAACTCAGAGAACAAGCTCTATAACTTATTAAGACCAAGAGATGATGCAACTTATTATATTGTAAAAAATATTTAGAATTAAGTCACTGGAATAATTTTAACAATAGAATATAAGTTTATTAATAATAAAAAAAATAACATTAAGGTCTGCAGAATATGGCTGTACCCATAAATTAAATTTCTGATTTTGATTAGTATACAAAAAATAAGGTATCTACTTGTAATTTACAATATCTCGATGAGTTTACATGAAACATACATATTTGAATTGTCAGATAAAAAATTTAAATTGTACATTTTAATGCTACAGATATCCCATACAAGGTTTACATAAACAAATATATATCATTACACAGACATGCAGTAGAATTGATTAACATATAAATGAAATTCATTTTCTTTCTTATATTGTTGTTTTTATTTTAATTTATCAAAATACTATAATTATTAAAAATACATTTAATTTTTTGCTGAAAGTATATAAAATTCACACATGCATCTGTCAAAAGAATATGAATTAGTTATTAAACATAACGGGTTTTTTTTTTTAAAAAAAAAGTAATATCAACTCCTGGACAGTTTATAAAAGTTCCTTTTCTTTTTTTGATATGTAATTAATTAAAAATATCTTTAAATTTAAAATATAGATTTTAATTAAATGTCCCTTTTTTTCTTCAATAAAAGATTTAAAATAATATTGTTCTTCGATTATATATCTCACTTTTAAAATGTCATTTTAAACTAAAGTAAAATTTCATTCTTATTATATATAATGCTACTCTTCTCACCAGCTGTCTTTCATATATCTACATTTATCTCTGCTTCTCTGCATATAGATAAACTGCATATGTATAACTAATTCTCCAGCTGATGTATTCTCTTGATGAGGTCCAGTCCGTGATTGTCATTATCAGAAAAGATATAAATAACTTGACATTCAATAGACTCCACTTAGACTTCAGGCTGGCCAGCTAATATTATGTTGGCTATGGAGAGTACAGAGAAGTAGGGTCTTACTTCTAGGTGAATCTAAACTCCAGCATAATGAACTAATAGCAGCCACCTCCTTGCTTTCAATTACATCTTCATGGTAGATCTATATAATTCTGAAAATCAACTTACCAACTTTAAGAACTAGGAAAATCAACTAACCCACACTTAAGAACTCTAGGAACTAACAACTCTAATCTTTTTATCTACATTTTTTATAGATAGGGTGGGGTGAAAAAAAATTCATTAACTCAAGAATGTCTTTTCTATCTTTATCAATTTTTTTTATCTACTTTAATCCTTTCAAAAGCAACTTGGAATTTTATTAGTATATTCTACAAGCCTTACTGACAAAAAAAAAGATTTCTAAAATAGATAGTAGACATTTTATCAAACTGTTGTAAAAGTTTTAATTTTAAAAAAAGATTTCTAAAATAGCTGGTGGATTTTTACAATTATCAGATCTATTTGAACATAAAACATGCTTGAATAAAAATATTTATTTAGACCTTTATAAATGTTCATTTCATAATAAAATTTTATTTTAAATTCAAAATTATTTACCCCTTTGTATTATTTCAGTGTACTTTTAGAAATTATCTATAAAAAAAATTTGACTGTGGTTTATTTCTACTTTTCCTTTCAACTTTATATATATATGTTGAAACAAAGATTTTCACGGGTTGCATATATAAAATACATATTTTGCAGGTTCATCCATGTTAAAAAAATTTTAATACTAATATTCCGACGTTTCGACTTGGTCACACAAGTCATCCACTGGGTATAAAAGATATAAAGATGGTTGTAGAGGTGCTACAATCACTGATTTGAATAAACATTAAAGTTCCACCAATAGCAAAAATGTTAAATTTAAGAATGTTTTTTTAAAAAAAAATCTTTCCAAATAGGAGGAAATTTGCATGTATCATCGCTTATTGATACAATCTGACCTTTTAAGTATCTCAATGGTTTCTCTAATTTTGCACTAGTAGAGATTATCACATCTGGATATGATCCTGGTACTAGAAAAATCAATTTTATGACCTGAATCTATAGTGTGGAGTGAGAGTGTTGATGATGATGAGTGTTGTTTAACTGCATTAGCATGCTCATCTCTACTAACACTGATGTGACGATTACTCATACCTATGTAAGAAGCTTTACAATTTTTACATGAGATTTGATAAACACCCTGAGATTCAAGAGGGATTGAATCCTTAGGCTTGGTTATTATATTGCTGATTTTTTGATTAGTAGAAAATGCTGTATCTATATTATAGCATTTTAATATACATCCAATACTGTCTGTAGTTCCTTTTACATATGGAACACAAATTCGAATAGCTGATTTATCATCTTTTTGTTTCCTATTTTGTTCATTTTGGGCTTGAAATAAGGCTCTTTTTATAAATTTATAATTATAACTATTTGCTAATAAAACACTATTAATATGATTTATTTCTTCTTTCAGATGTGAATTATCTGAAAGGTTAATTGCTCTATTTAAAAGAGTTTTGGCTACAGAAACTATCTGAGTTGGGTGATGATGTCCATAGTTTCTGTAGCCAAAACTCTTTTAAATAGAGCAATTAATCTTTCAGATAATTCATATCTGAAAGAAGAAATAAAGCATATTAATAATGTTTTACTAGAAAATAGTTATAATTATACATTTATAAAAAAAGCCTTATTTCAAGCCCAAAATGAACAAAATAGGTAACAAAAAGATGATAAATCAGCTTTTAGGATTTTTGTTCCATATGTAAAAGAACTACAGACAGAATTGGATGTATATTAAAATGCTATAATATAGATACAGCATTTTCTACTCATCAAAAAATCAGCAATATAATAAGCAAGCCTAAGGATTCAATCCCTCTTGAATCTCAGGGTGTTTATCAAATCTCATGTAAAAATTGTAAAGCTTTTTACATAGGTATGAGTAATCGTCACATCAGTGTTAGGAGAGATGAGCATGCTAATGCAGTTAAACAACACTCATCATCATCAACACTCTCACTCCATACTATAGATTCAGGTCATAAAATTGATTTTTCTAGTACCAGAATCATATCCAGATGTGATAATCTCTACCAGTGCAAAATTAGAGAAGCCATTGAGATACTTAAAAGGCCAGATTGTATCAATAAGTGAGATGATCCATGCAAACCTCCTCCTATTTGGAAAGATTTTTTTGAAAAAAACATTCTTAAATTTAACATTTTTGCTATTGGTGGAACTTTAACGTTTATTCAAATCAGTGATTGTAATGCCTCTACAACCATCTTTCTACCTTTTATCACCCAGTGGATGACTTGTATGACCAAGTCGAAATGTCGGAATAGTAATATTAAAATTTTTTTAACACGGATGAACCTGCAAAATATGTAATTTATATATATCGTGCACACACACACACACTACTGTGTTATTGTATGTCATAAAATCCATATGATTACAATAGTAATAATTTTATTGGTTCTGAAGCTAATATACTTTTTTAAACATATTTTTGTTGTATTGTTAAAAACAAAAAAATGATACTGAATTGTCAAAAATCATATTATTACTATTTTAATTTTAAATTAAATGGGTGTATATTGCTATTCAAATACACAGTCAACCTATTGAAACTAAGTTATATATTTTATTATAATTTTTATTCTTTGTATTTCTCAACATCATTGTTACAAATTTTTAGTATTAGTATTAAAAGATATTGCAATAGATAAATATTAAATAAACTGACTCTTTTGTATAATTTAATATTAAATTATTCCATTTTTGTGGGATTTATTAAGCTTTTTTTTTTGCAATAAATATCATATGATATATCGTTTAAAGAATTCACTCTTTCTCTATATTATTTTCTATTTCATTTTATTTTCTATACTTGAACTTTTTCAGGGCTAGTATATTTGCATTTATTCAAAGAAATTGTATCAGCATTTTTTTAAAATAATATATTTTAAAAGATTGTGAAAAAAATAATATATTGCAAGAATGAATTTTTAAATAATATTGTATTTTTTTTGGTAGTTTATAATCTCTAATTCAAAATATGTTTTAAAAAATAAAATTAGCATTAGGTAAATACTAGTTATTATTATATAAAATTAATGGATATTATAGATAATCTTATTTTATTTTTAAGATTAAAAAACACAAGTCTTCTTATTTGAAAAGTGTCTGGAATATTTTGGATTTAGTTGTGATTGCGGTAAGATTTTTTAAAATTATTTAGCAGACTGAAAATGTTAATAAATAAATATTTAATTGAAAATTTTCATTTGATGATAATATATTTGTGCGTGTGTGTGTTACTATCTTAAACAAAGAGTTGTCATTTTTGTTTCATTTTTGCACATACTGTCTTAAATTTTGATTTTACTTCTTTATATAAGGTATTGATCAATTCTTATGAAATTGATGTAAGAATGTATCAAATAATATTTCTAGTAAGCAATGGCTCATCAATAATAAGGCAATATATATATTATTCATGGCTTCCTAAAAATTCTTAATCTATCTTATTCTGCAAAAGGAATGTATTAGATTATGAGCATAAATATTGTGAACCATACATATATAATGAATTATCTTAAACGGATAATTAGTTATATTAGCAGACATTTGAGATTTTGGTAATATTAATTGAAATTTACTTTCTATTCCAATTGCAATGTACTTTGAGTCTGGTGGCTTCCATATATGTAGATTTTTTTTTTTTTTGCTTTATATGATGTTTTAGTTCATTTCAATAAAGAATTTTTCATTTTAAATTTTATTTTAGTTTTTTTTTTTTGTCTTGTCAGATTTACATGATTTTGTATCTAGTCTGTAAATGTATATCTTTATTTCATCTGCTTTTCTCAAATTTTTCAATTACTTTTTTTTCTTTATATACAGTCCTATCAGCCAATTTTTTAAAACCCCATAATTATAATATAATTTTTCTCGTAGCAAGAAATAATACCACATGTTAGTGTTATGCTTAGGTTATCAATGGATCCACACATGTTGGATTATGGAATGTCCTTCAAATATGAAGATTAACACTAAATTACAAATAAATAGTGGTTGACCTAGAGTATTTTGTGCTATCTTGTAGGATAAGTTGCTAGTTTATCAAATGTTAGGTATTATCTCCAATACATGTAGTCTTTTCTGTCTTTCTTCAGGATGTTGATTCATTAAAGGTTAGCTACTTCTTCTTATGGAAACAGATTTTTTTTTTCTTCAGTCACTTAAGTTAATGTAGGCCCTGGTCATATATAAACCTCTCATGCCACCTGTCATCTCATTATACTAATAGTGACAATGGGATTGTGTATTCTGCAATCACGTTTTTAGCGTTTAATGATACGTTCAGTTTTCTGACTCCAATGTTCCTTTTTTTCTTTCTGATTTTTTTTTTAATTTTCAAGAATAAAGAAAGCAATGATGGGGACAGACTTAGTAGGCTGGCAGTTCTTAATTATGATCTGTGCTCAATGCAGTACAATCAGTAATCAGTTGGTTTGAAAGAGGAGTTTCAATTAGGAAAGATTATATATTTAGATAGTCATAAGAGCTTTTTTTAATTTTTTTTTGAAATTTGAATGCCCATACTTGTTTATAAGTGATTGCATATTGATGATTACAGTTGATGATGTTTATATTTTAATACTGTAATGTGAAATTTCATTGTATTAAATTCTTTTTGTTTTCTTTGAATTTAAAAATATAACTTTGATTTTATTTTCTTAAGCTACATATGTTAATTATGGAAATCAATTAAACCATCAAAACATCACATGACTACTATTTCTTATGCTTACTTAAACTGTAGTGATGTGATTCACCATGACTTCTTGAATCTCTCAGCAACTATGCCCAGAGGAACCTGTTAGCCACTTTATTCCATTTCCCACCCTAAATGTTCCCATAATCTTCTCCATCCCATTTTTACAACATAATCTTTGTCAACTCCATGGCCTTCATATCTAAACCCCCTTCTCTTTTCCCAAACCCAGAATAAAAACTAATAACCCACTTTCTGTATAATCACTTTGTTTATATTTATTCTTGGCATAACTTCATTATTTGTACCCTTTCTGCTTTCAAGCATTTACATTGAATTAACAGATGCCTAATACTTTCTATGCCTTCCTTACACAACTTGCAGACTAAATCACCCATATTTTTCCATTTACATCTAAATTCCCTTGTTGCTAAAGTAATGATGTGATGTGATGCATTGTGACTTCTCCTTAAACAGAGTCAGGAATCTCTCAGCAACTATGCCCAGAGAATCCTGTTAGCCACCTTACCTCCCCTTTCCATTCTCCACCCTAAATTTTCCCATAATCTTCTCCATCCCTATTCCACAACATAATCATTGTCAACTCTACGGCCTTTATATCTAAATCCCCTTTATCTTTTTCCAAACCCAACATAAAAACCAATAACCCACTTTCTATATAATCACTTTGTTCATATTTATTTTTTCATAATTTCATTATTTGTACCCTTTCTGCTTTCAAGCATATACTTTCAATTAACAGATGCCTAATATTTTCTATTCCTGCCTTACACAATTTACAGACTAAATCACCCATATTTTTCCATTTACATGTATATTCTCTTGTTGCTAAAGATCCCATTCGTGCCTTAAACAATAAACTACTTTCCTTGCTATTATCATAAATTAACTTGCACCTAATGTTCTGTTTACTTTTATATATTGTACTGTTTATTTATATACGGTACAAATATATTGGCATTTGGTAAAAGCTAAAAAAAAAAAAAAAGAGAGAGAAAACTTAATTTTTTGTGAGTATAAATTTTTTTTAAAAAAAAAATGTACAGTGAAAATTAAAATTGTCTTTCGTATTTTTTTTATGTGATTAAAAATAAAAGTTAAAATTGGAGAGAACAAAAGACACACAAATCACTAATCTAGATAAACTAAAATAAAAATATTTAGCTAATTAAAGATGGCAGAATTATGGTAAAAAAGAGAACTTTGTAATTTAAAAATGATTAAAGACTGTACAAGATTATGAACCTAAACATCATGATAATAACATGCGCAGAAGTCTGAAAACTGGACCTCTAGTATAAAAAGGCAGAGACCAGTTTGAGGAACATCTTGGCTTGTCTGTATTTCTTTTGGGTTGGTCTTGGATTAAACAATCTAAGACCACTCCATGATGAACTAATTATTCATGTGGGAGTAGGCCGGAGTTTTAGCTGACATCATTACTGATGGACACCAGAGAAGCTTACGTGACTAGCCTATGGAATCAGCACCAAGAACAACTTAAAACCAATGGCCGAGCTCATTCTAACCCAAAAAACTATGCATAGTAATCTACAACCTTCTCACCAAACTTACCGGTAAGCTATGACTCATTATTATTCCCGATTGTGACTAAATTGTCGACAAACCATATTACAAATATAAGCTTATAATAAGATCCTGATATAGACTTTCATTTAATTTGATCAAGAGACTTTTGTGTACCCAAGAACTTTAATTAATTGTTTTAAGTATTGTATTTTATTAATTGCTTCATGTTTGGATTAATGTGTGTTCTTTCCAATTTTTTTAATTCATAAGTTTAACAAAAAAGTATTTTTAGTTCGTTAGAATAAAAGAGATTTTACTTTTATCAACCTTTTTCATTGTGTGTTATTAATAATAGTTATTAATTATTAGATTATATTAATTTAACAAAGGCAAAACTCTCCATACAATAGTGCCAAACTGTGCCAATCAGAGTAATCAATGGATGCCAGAAGGCTTGTGCATAAAATCCCTATCTAGTGCCTTTGTTTACAACAACTATGTGCTAGTATAGAGATGGTGATCATGTAATATTAATTTAGTGATATTTAAAAATATAATTTACCTTTGCCAATATGTTTAATAAGTTCCAGGAAAAATATCTAGAAATACTTTTAGTTATGGTAAAATATAATATGATTATTTTAAAAACATTTTTTTCTTTTTAATTTACAAACTATGATAAGTTTGATGCAGAAGCAGTGAGTCTAATTGACTCTGGTGCCCTCATTTATAAATAAAAAACTGATTCAGCTCGCTATTGTACTTGTAACAATTTTAGGCCGAGTTGATCAGGAAATATAGTTATGTTTTTTAGAAATAGAAATACAACTTTCTTTTTTTTTTGCATAACTTGATCAACTCGCACATTTTATATGTGTAACAGAGATCAAGCAAGATGGAAAATGTTACAATGGCAAAACATTACAATGGCGCCCAATGTGTGTGCCATTATAACGTTTTTCGTCTTGCAAGGCCTCTATATGCATTATAAAATGTGCGAGTTGATCAAGTTATGCAAAAAAGAAGAAAGTTGTATTTCTATTTCTAAAAAACATAACTATATTTCCTGGTCAACTCGGCCTAAAATTGTTACGAGTACAATAGCGAGCTGAATCAGTTTTTTATTTATAAATGAGGGTGCCAGAGTTGATTAGACTCACTGATTCTGTGTCAAACATATCGTAACTCATAAACTTAAAAAGAAAATGTTTTCAAAAGACGGTATTATATTTTACCGTAACTAAAATTATTTTCTAAATATTTTTCCTGGAACTTATAAAACATATTGGCAAAGGTAAATTATATTTTTTAAATATCACTAAATTAATATTAATAAATCTAATAATAATTAATAACTATTATTAATAACGCACAATGAAAAAGGTTGATAAAAGTAAAATCTCTTTTATTCTAACGAACTAAAAATATTTTCTTGTTAAATTTATGAATTAAATAAATTGTTAATTAAATAAACTGGAGAGAACACACACATGTTAATCCAAACATGAATACATTAATAAAAAACAACAGTTTCACAATTAAAAAAGTTATTGGATAAATAAAAGTCTCTTGAACAGAAAAATTAAAGTCTCTATTGGGGTCCTATTATACGTATATTTTTACGAGTTGTTTGTAAAATGGTATGTCAACAATTTAGTCACAATCGGGAATCATAAAGATTTACGTCTTACCGGTAAGTTTAGCGAGTAGGTTGTAGATTACTATGCATAGATTTTTGGATTAGAATGAGCTCGGCCATTGCTGATTCTATAGATTAGTCATGCAAGCTTCTCTGGTGTCCATCAGTAATGATGTCAGCTAAAGCTTCCTATTTGTAATGTTTTCCATCTTGCTAGGCCTCTATACGCAATAAACTGCATGAGTTGATCAAGTTATACAAAAAGAAGAAAGTTGTATTTCTATTTCTAAAAAACATAACTATATTTCCTGATCAACTCGGCCTAAAATTGTTATGAGTACAATAGCGAGCTGAATCAGTTTTTTATTTATAAATGAGGGCACCAGAGTTGATTAGACTCACTGATTCTGCATCAAACATATCGTAACTCGTAAATTAAAAAGAAAAAATGTTTTCAAAAGATGGTATTCTATTTTACCGTAACTAAAATTATTTTCTAGATATTTTTCCTGGAACTTATTAAACATATTGGCAAAGGTAAATTATATTTTTAAACATCACCAAACTAATATTAATAAATTTAATATTAATTAATAACTATTATTAATAACACACAATGAAAAAGGTTGATAAAAGTAAAATCTCTTTTATTTTAACAAACTAAAAATATGTTTAAGTTAAATTGCAAATTAAATAAACTGGAGAGAACACACACTAATTCAAATATGAAGCAATTAATAAAAAATAACAGTTAAATAAAATAATTAAAGCAGCTCAATAATGTTCATTTCTTACAATTCATTTCTAAGGTCTTGTATAAAATTCTTTAAAAGAAAGTTTCTTGATTATGAAAATTAAAATTTCTATCAGGATTCTAGTATAAACTTATATTAGTAAAATGGTTTGTCGACAATTTAGTCACAATCGGGAATAATAATGAGTCATAGCTTACCGGTAAGTTTGGTAAGAAAGTTGTAGATTACTATGCATAGTTTTTTGCGTTAGAATGAGCTCGGCCATTGGTTTTACATTGTTCTTGGTGCTGATTCCATAGGCTAGTCGTGTAAGCTTCTCTGGTGTCTATCAGTAACAATGTCAGCTAAAGCTCCGGCCTACTTCCGCATGAATAATTAGTTCATTGTGGTGTGGTCTTAGATTGTTTAATCTAAGACCAACCCAAAATACAGACAAGCCAAGACATTCCTCAAACTGGTCTCTGCCTTTTTATACTAGAGGTCTAGTTTTCAGACTTCTGTGCATGGTATTAATCTTGTACAGTCTTTAATCATTTTTCAATTACAAAGTTCTCTTTTTTTAGCAAGTCTTTCGGTCATCTTTAATTAGCTAAAATATTTTTCTTTTAGCTTATCTTTTTACTTTTGGAATTCTTTTAATTTATCTGGATCTGCGGGTCTTTTGTTCTCTCCAATTTTAACTTTTATTTTTAATTACATAAAAAAAAAATACGAAAGACAATTTTAACTTTCACTGTACATTTTTAAAAAAGTAAATTATACTAATAAAAAAAATTAAGTTTACTCTTTTTTTTAGCTTTTACAAAATGCCAATATATTTGTACCATATATAAATAAACGGCACATACCACCGGGGCCAGGAGATGAGAATAAAATAGGGGTTTACAGTAATTTTATTCTTAAGTTTTTAAATTCATATTCGTGTTGTTTTTTTTTTTTGTATTAACGTGCTGATATATCTCGTAGACTCATTCAACAAGTGACGTTTGGCTTTAACGCCTACTTCTAGGTATAACACGGCGGGGATTTGTAATGGTAAAAAATGTTTCAATGGTGACCCAACTTGGGCTTCGATACAAAAAACTACAACCTGAGATATGTACAATGATGAACTGAAAAACTCATAGCCGGAAAATAAATAGTAGTTTTTAAAAAAAAAATTATAGAAACTAACTAATTAAACCCTGATTATACAAGTATAAAAAATATTTGTTTAATAGGACTTACAGAAAAAAAATATACTTTTTTAATATGTCTAAAAAAAACACACACAATCGTGGCTGATGTAGACGTAAGTCACAAGTATTTGACCGGGTAGGCGGTTACTGAAGAGGGGGAAAAGCATAGCTCCGAGTCCTTGTACGCAGTATATAACATAAGACCATCTTTATATGCCTATTAGTCTATTTCTAGCAGAGATCCCAATAAAAGAGGAGGGCTGATCAAGTTGGACCAAGTTGCCGCGGGCCTGTAAGACTCAAAATGATGAGCAACTCTCATTTGTGCTTATAACTTGGGCTTTTTATTGTTACTGTTACACTTAAGTGGAAAGGACACAGATGAATGTGGAAATATTTTGCATTCCCGCCGTGTTAGACCTAAAAGTGGGCGTTAAAGCCGAACGTCACTTGTTGAATAAGTCTACGAGATATATCAGCACATTAATACAAAAAAAAAAACACACGAATATGAATTTAAAAAAACTTAAGAATAAAATTAGTGTAAATCCCTATTTTATTCTCATCTCCTGGCCCCAGTGGTATGTATGATTTATTTATATACGGTACAAATATATTGGCATTTGGTAAAAGCTAAAAAAAAAAAAAAAAAAAGAGAGTAAACTTAATTTTTTATGAGTATAATTTATTTTTTTTAAAAAAACGTACAGAGAAAATTAAAATTGTCATTCGGATTTTTTTTTATGTGATTAAAGATAAAAGTTAAAATTAGAGAGAACAAAAGACACACAAATCACTAATCTAGGTAAGCTAAAAGGAAAATATTTTAGCTAATTAAAGATGGCAGAATTATGCTAAAAAAGAGAACTTTGTCATTCAAAAATGATTAAAGACTGTACAAGATTATGAACCTAAACGCCATGATAATAACATGTGCAGAAGTCTGAAAACTGGACCTTTAGTATAAAAAGGCAGAGACCAGTTTGAGGAACGTCTTGGCTTGTCTGTATTTCTTTTGGGTTGGTCTTGGATTAAACAATCTAAGACCACTCCACGATGAACTAATTATTCATGTGGGAGTAGGCCAGAACTTTAGCTGACATCATTACTGATGGACACCAGAGAAGCTTACGTGACTACCCTATGGAATCAGCACCAAGAACAACTTAAAACCAATGGCCGAGCTCATTCTAACCCAAAAAACTATGCACAGTAATCTACAACCTTCTCACCAAACTTACCGGTAAACTATGACTCATTATTATTCCCGAATGTAACTAAATTGTCGACAAACCATATTACAAATATAAGCTTATAATAGGATCCCGATATAGACTTTCATTTAATTTGATCAAGAGACTTTTGTGTACCCAAGAACTTTAATTAATTGTTTTAAGTATTGTATTTTATTAATTGCTTCATGTTTGGATTAATGTGTGTTCTCTCCAATTTATTTAATTCATAAATTTAACAAAAAAATATTTCTAGTTCGTTAGAATAAAAGAGATTTTACTTTTATCAACCTTTTTCATTGTGCATTATTAATAATAGTTATTAATTATTATTAGATTTATTAATATTAATTTAGTGACATTTAAAAGTAAAATTTATCTTTGCCAATATGTTTAATAAGTTCCAGGAAAAATATCTAGAAAATAATTTTAGTTATGGTAAAATATAATACGATTATTTTAAAAATATTTTTTCTTTTTGATTTACGAGCTACGATAAATTTGACGCAGAATCAGTGAGTCTAATCGACTCTGGCACCCTCATTTATAAATAAACTGATTCAGCTCGCTATTGTACTCATAACAATTTTAGGCCGAGTTGATCAGGAAATATAGTTATGTTTTTTAGAAATAGAAATACAACTTTCTTCTTTTTTGCATAACTTGATCAACTTGCGCATTTTATATGTGTAACAGAGGTCAAGCAAGACGACAACGTTACAATGACAAAACATTACAATATATTTAAACTTTTTATTCTCCATACTAGTTCTCCAACTCCCTATTTTTTATTAATGTATCTATTCTTTTATCTCATTCCTTACCACTATAACACTCAACAATCCTCCTAACACAATCATCCCACCTTTTGTACAAATATACTGATATAAATTCTTCATCCAATTCTTTTGCATACCGCATTACCTTTCTCACCAATCTTGTTGCTTGTCCTTTACTCGTAACCCAGTTAAATACTATTGTGACTATTCTTTTATTATCCATAAACTGCAATCTACCAAACATTTTCATTTTACTTTTTGCATCTCTCATATAAAAATTTGACCATCCCATTTCTTCTTGAATTGCCTCCCTTGCTGTCCACACATCTGCATCCAATGCATGTCTTCCTACTTTCCTTTGTACTTTTTCTAAGTAATCTAATATCCTTTTATTAATTCATAACACATCATTAGCATATGTTAACCCTACTACTGCAACTCCCATATAATTCTAGCTACATCATATTTATTATATGAAAACACTTTTAATTTCTTTATCAATTCCTTTCATTTCTTTGCTTCATTTATCTTTTTTTTTCTTCCAAATTCATCCAAACAATTTTTCTGATTACTTAAAATGATTCCAAAATAACTATATCTATTCACCACATTTAACTTTATATCCCCCCAAAAAAATTCTACATCTTCTCTTTCCCCAGTATTAACCATCATTATATTTGATTTTTCTTCACTAAATTTAATCCCATCTCTTTACCCACCCTTGCGCATGTCCTCAGCATAACTTCCATATCTTCTCTTTTTCTGCCCACAAAAAGATATCATCCGCAAAAAAAGGACCTGACAAAGTATATACTCCCTTGCGACCTATTAACAGTGTCTCTATCCCTCTTCCTAATCTTTCTATTGCTCTCTCCATTTCACTTAAATACAACAAAAGCAAAATAGGTGACATAGGGCATCCTTGTCTTAGTTCCACCTCATTTTTTAACTTTAACTGATTCTATATTCCCTAATTGATACATATAATAATTATTTTCATATAATTTCTTAATAATATCCATTAAAGCTTCATCCATTCCCAAATTTGCTAAACTTACCCATAATCTATTTCTATTTACTCTATCATATGCCTTTTCTGTATCTATAAAAGTCATATATAACTATCTACCTGAATTCCTACTCATGTCCATAAGTTGTGTAACTACAAATAAACTATCTCCTATATGCCTGTCTGATCTAAAACCTCCTTGCATTTCCCCCACTACATTATTCCCTTCCATCCATTTTGCAACTCTTCTAGCCACCATACATGAGAATCTTTATATAAAACTGATGTTACCACTATCAGTTTTTAATTGTTTAACTTTTTATGATCCTTACCCTTTTCTTTAAATAATAATCTTATTCTTGTATTACTTCAACTACCCAGAAAAACTCTCTTCTGAGCCATCTTATTAAAACAGGATAATAACTTTACTTTTGCCCCTCTTCCCTACCTCATTCAATTCATTTTTTGTAAACCTAATATTCCTATTACTATATGCTTTCATGTATTCTATCACTCTGTTCTTCACATCTAATATCTTTTCAATAATCATTACATATCTATTTAAGATTCTCTCTAATTCTTCTCTAGAGCTACACTCTATTACCTCATCATCTAGTAATACTATCTCTTTCCCCCCTATATTTCTTCTTTTAATGTAATTCCAAAATTTTTTACTCCCATCTCTTCCACTTTTATTAATATCCTCCAACAATTTACTATTCAATTTCATTCTCTCTCTATTATTATCTATTTTAGCCAACTTGTTCTATTCTAAGTACTTTTCCCATTTAACATTAATATCTTTTTCATTTTCCTTGTTTTTAATAGCACACTTATGTTCTCTGCATGCTTCTTTCCTTTCTTTTACACTTTTACTAATTCTCATTTTTTTATTACTTTTATTCTTCTGAATCTTCTCACCTAAAACCCTATTTGCCACTTTTTCTATTTCATCACACCAGTATTTATACTCATTTCCAACCAACTCTTCCATGTTTTCTTCAACTTGTATTTTACACTCTTCCTACTTATTCTTATCATTCACTTTCCATCCACATCTTTCACTATTATTTCTACTTTTATTTTTATTTTCCATCACATTACTAACCATTTCTATTACAATGAAATTATGATCACTAGTACATACTTTTTCTTCATTATCAAACTCCTTAAATTTTCCATATTTTATTCATTCCCTCTTTCTCTACCAATACATAATCTATTGTGTGAAATATATTATTTCTAGACCATGTTTATTGTCCCTCATAAATATTTGATAAATTTCCAATACTCAAATTCACTCTCTGACAAAATTTCTTCAAAAGCTGTCCATTTTTTTTATCTACATCATCAATTTCTTCATTATGTCCATTCATATCCTCTATAACCATTATTCTCTTCCCCTTTAAAACTTTGTATATCCTTAACTAAGCATTCATATATGCTACTGTTCCACTCCATTATAAACTATAGCCACCATCCATTTTTGTCTACCCAACCTTATTTCAAACCACAAATGTTCTTGACATTTAACAATATTTAAATATTTTTTTGATACAACACCTATACCACCACCCCTTTTTTCTTTTCTATTTATACCCTGCCACATTAAATGTTCCAGAATAGGTTCTTCTTCTCTTAGATGTGTTTCCATTACTGCTAATACCTCAAGCTCTTCATTTTCAATTGCTTTACTTAATTCCATTCATTTTTCTGGTCTCCTACCACCTTGCATATTCCAAAACCCAATTTTAACAAAACAGACCCATTCCTTCTCCATATCTACACTTATATCTAAATCAACTTCCTTTTGCTTATTTCTTACATTCCATCCATTCTTTTTCTTTTTGATAATACTACACTTTAAAACTCCACCCTGCTTTATAAGTTTCTTGAAATATATTCTTTATAAATCAGACTCTCTAAAACTTCACTTTCTTGTTTTCCTAAATGCAACCCATCTTTACTATATAACTCCCTCTTTTCAATAAAATAATCCCACACATCCACAAACATAACATTATGTTTCTCACACAATTTTTTCAATCTCTCATTTATAGAACATGCCCTATCTAACAAATGCCTTTTGTCAAATATTGGTAATAATCCAACTACCCCTACTCTTCCTTTAATCTTACTCAAATTCCTAATCAATTCTACATACTCATCCATTACTCTCTCTGATGGGTCTGACAAATTATTAGTCCCTACCATAACATACACCCCTCTCCTATCTTGCTTTTTTACTTTATCTGCCACATCCCTAATTCTAGTTCCAGGCAAACATACTTTCTATTTTTTTTTGCAATTATATCCCCACATTCTCTAATTAGTGAATCTTCTATCAATACTATCTCATAGTCTTCTTTCTCTATTCCATCCATAACATTTTCTATCACCTTCTGGCCCTCCTTATCTCTAACATTTTAATTTTACTTCTACATCCTTCACTTCTTCTTCTATCTTACTTATTCTTTGGCTAATCATCTCCATTGTGCTACTACTTTGTCCACCCATATCTCTTGACACTCCACTAAAACCATACTCTGTCCTATCTTCCTTCATTACATTTTGCTCCCTTTCCCCTCACTTACTCTTTAAACTATCTACATTTAAAAACCACTTCTTCACCTCTTTTATCACATTTATACACTGACTACATAACCATAAACCTGTTACATTCTTCCTAGTCTCATTCAAACAATGATCAACCTCATCATACACAGTACACTCTACCAGAGCACATCTAATTTCTGTCTGCCGATTATATATGCATCGTGGAATACAAAGGCAATCCATATTCTTTATTTCCCAAATCACCTATTCTATATTTGATTTTATTAAAACCACATATTGTCTGACCGTAGGCGTTCAAAACATTATCTTTTTATTTTAAAATAGTAATTTTCTTCATACAATAGTGCCATCTGGTGCAAGCCTCAGTAATTAATGGATGATAGAAGGTTTGTGCATCAAAATCTCTGTCTACTCATCCAGTATCACTAGACTAGTTTCTAGCTTATGACTTCTTTAGAAGAAGTGCCTTAGATCCAAAGATCTAGATGCATTGATCTCAGATGCAAGGCTTCTTACTGATGAAAGGCATAACGTAGATAAATCTAGGAATATTGGCTGGAATAGGCACTGGATAAGGATTTTGATGCAAAAAACTTCTAGTATCTGAAGAATAGTATGATTTACATTAAATGGCTCTATTGTATGGAGAAAGTTTCTACTGGGTTAATTATAGTAATTTTAGGATTAAATATAAATGAATAGTGTATTGTAATAACTTGTTTTCATTACTTTCTTATCTTTGTAAATTTTGTTGTTTTTTTTAAATAAAGAAAGTGTTTTGTAAAAGTCCTTAAAAGAAATCACCATCTTAAAATCAGATGACATTACAGATTTTCTTTAAATATTTATTATTATTTTTTAGGAAAAAAATTACTACAATCAATAAAATGAACATACTGGTTAATGCATCAATCTCCATATGTATAACATGGAGTTCAGTCCGAGTGAATATAGAAATTTTTTCAAATATTAAATAGGTTTAGGATTTTATCAGATATATTAAAAAACTACTGGAGGTAGCCATTCATTAATGGTTGGAAAATGGATGGTATACCTTTTTTTAAAGTAGAGATTTTAAGTCAGTTCTCTGACTTAAAATAAAAGATTTGATAGTTATATAATATTGTTATTTTTTATTAATAGTTTTTAATAATTACTATTAAATTATAATTATCAATTAATAAATATTTTACTATAAGTGTTTTTTTTTTTTTCAGTTATCAATTATCTGCATCATCTTTAGTGTTTATCGTACAGTGTCAGTTGACAAAAAATTAGACGGTCTTTTGCAAAAACCAGACCAGTATCCAGATTTTGAGTTCCTCAGTTTTTGGCAAATGGTTTTCAATAATGGAGTTGCTCTTCTTGTATTTTTTGCCTGGATTAAGGTATGGATTAAAATCAGCATTCCATTCCATATAAAGGACGAAAGAACTTATAAATATTGTTTTGATGCTATAAACAGTATTTCCTAATTTTATTTATATAAATACTAATATAATCAAAAAATATCATTAAATTACTTAATTGGACCACTGATACTATTAAATTACTTTTATATAAAATATATACAGCCTTGAAAATTCTATAATATTCGACTAATAAGAATTATTGTTTGAACTGTTTAAATAATTGTATTTAGTCTACTAAGTGATTTGCAAAAAATATAAGTGCATATAATATAATCATGTATCTTGATGATATTAGGTTCAGTAAAGTTTGTGATGTGACTTTAAAATTGAGATCCTAAAATAAATTGTGGATGGTAAGCAGTGGCAAACTGCCATCAATGTCAATTAACTATTATGACCTGCTTTCTAATCCAACCTGCCTTTTAGCAAATAATTTAATATACATGATAGAATGAATGTTTTAAATTGTTTACTTTTTTTTTTTGTTCATAGACTAATAAAATATTATAGCAATTTCAAGACATTTTGTTTTTAGAAGAAATCAAAGTCATAATTTGGAGGAAAGGTGACGTACTTGAATACACTGATAAATAATTTGGTGATAATTTTATTTTATTCATGTCTTATACTATATATATATATATATAAACAGTAGAAGCAATTTAATGTACTAAACTAATTTTGCATTATTTCAAAATTTTGAAGTTAAAATATTTAATAATAATTTTTATATTTGTATTATTTTAGATTTGCAGAAATTGTGATTTGTTATCATCATTTGTTATCTGCAAACTAGTCTATATTTTCCGAACATTTCTACCTCTAGCTGTGCTTTTTAAATACCTCTAGCTACTCTTCTTTTATTTCCTTACACCTTCTACAATTCTTTCTAACATATTTTTCATAATTTTTCCACTCTAAGTTTATTCCCAATCCAGTTTCTCTTTTTCTTCATAATTCTTCAAAAAATGATTTTTTTTTCCATTTATGCTTATCTTTTTCATTCTACTCCAAATCTACCTCCGTATAAAGCTATACTTCAAACAAAACATTTAACAATCCTTCATTTAGGTATAATTTCATTGGTTTTCAGAGTAACTTTTTATCTTTATTAAGAGCTTTTTTAGTTATTGCATTTCTCACTGAAGTTTTTTTTTATTATTAGCTTAATATAAAAATATAACTCCCCTCATATTTATAATTTTTAAATGTACATATGCATATAAGTATAAATGTATAAGCTACCTTCATCACAAATAATCAAACATTGTCAGTTAATCATACTATTCATATATATTGCTTATAATAACTCCTCTGATATACACTTTAATGCAAAAAAATTTTTTAACAAAACTTCTTTATTTTCCTGACAGTTTCGACTGTCCAGCAGTCTTCATCAGAGCGTTCTCAATTTCCTTTACCATTTAATTCCTTTACCTTTTGAATATATGAAGAAATGCAAAGAAAGTAAAGGAGAAGAATAAGAGTATATACTTTAATCATACTAAACCATGAAGATGAATAAAGTATTATGTACACAGTATATCTCAGCGAAAAAGTGACTGAATTTCTTTTCACTTTGCCTGCAGCACCATTTATAAATCAAATCATGTATTATGTAATAACATAGTTTATCTATTCACCACAAAAATTTAAAAGTGCTGTTATGTCTTCATCATGAGTTACAACATGATATGTAAAAGTGTGTTTCATATTTTTGTTGGTCATTGATAATGGTCTCTCTGCCATTTGAAAACATTCTTTGATTTATAGTTTCATTATCATGTATAGTTTGAATCACTTCAAACATTTGAGTACTAGTTTTTCCCAATTTAAAACAAAATTTAATGTTAGCACATTGATTCTATCTTGAATTAAATTACAAAACACATTTCATGCCGTATCTCATAATCTATATATGCTTGCATTTTAAATTTTTTGTGGTAAAGAGCTCTGTAAATGTGTTGGTTCAGAGATAGCACTTCAGGCAATTTGGAATGAAAATCAGTCATTTTTTCACTGGGACATATTGTGTATTCCATCATCCCATATAAGAATAGTTTATTTTATTATAATTTTGTGTTTTTTAAATTTTACTAACATTATTAGTAATATTTGAAATAATATAATTTTCTTCTTCATCTTCCTTTTCCTATGTACTGATTTCTACTTTAACATATCATAACATTTACAACTTTCTTAAACATTTTATCAATACTCTTTATTTATATCAAAACTAACAGTTTTGACTGTCCTGCAGTCATCATCAGAGCTACAATATTCAAATATATAATTACACTTATACACACATTCATATACATAATTAAATACCAAAAATAAACAAAAATAAAATATACATTTTAATTTATAATGGTTTTATTTATAATGGTCAGGTTAAAATGTATATTTTATTTTTGTTTATTTTGTGTATTATGTATATGAATATGTGTATAAGTGTATTAGTTATATAATTATATATTTGAATATTGTAGTTTTGATGATGACTGCAGGACAGTCGAAACTGATAGTTTTGATATAAATAAAGAGTATTGATAAAGTGTTTAAGAGAGTTGTAAATGGTATGATATGTGAAATAAGTATCTTTTTAAATACTATGCAAAAAGTATGTTAAATGTACTTTTTATAAATGATAATTAAAAAATGTATAAACATTTAAAATATGTTTACAGACATCTATCTTTAAAATATCTTTGCTTTGTCATATTGTATAATATTCAAATCTAATATGTTCACCATATTTATTACTATTTGAAGTATCATTGAAAATTGTGAAAAAACTAGTTATGATTTATACACATATCTTTGCTATTAGCATAGGAGTTTCACTTCGTTTCAGATATAATAAAAAAATCAACTGAAATTCTGTTAAGAATTTTAAGCTTTTAGTGCAATATGTCTATTTAAAAAGTATTTTTTGTTTGTCAACATTATTTCAGGTTTTTCAATAAATTTAAAAAAGCTAACAGCAGATCACTATGTTTTAAATTTTATGTATTCATTTTTTTTAAAAAAATGTCTTTCTTTAATGTGTATATATTTGTATATTGACACATTTTTTATTATTAATTTTATGTAGTTAATAATACATTTATACATAAAAAGTTATTGCATGTTAATAATTTTTTTTAAAAATATTTTAATAACAATAGATATTTAATAAATGCAAAATTTAATATTTTTTGATTTTAAATACATCTAATTTTTTATTTGTATGAAATGTTTTTGTAGGTTTTTAAATATATAAGTTTTAATAAAACAATGACTCAGTTATCTTCCACTCTTTCAAGGGTAAGTTTACTGAACCACTAGTATATAATTATTGAAAATTGACTTAATATATTACTATTTTTTGGTTATTATTTAGTATGAATTGTTATTTAGATTTAAGAAATTTAAAGGTCTTTGTATGTTGTATCATTTGTCTTTTATTGTATCTTTATTTGTATGAATAATAAAAAAAGAAAGAAGAAGTATGGGGATTATTAAAGTAATCGATAAGATAATAAGCATACGAGAAGAAAGATGAAAAGCTGTGTGTGTGTAAAAAATCAGATATAATAATCTTTAACTTGGATTAAAATTTATATCTGTGCTAGAGAAAAACTGTAGTTTACTAAATTATTAATGATAAGGTTTATCAAAAATGTATGAAGTCGAAGTTGTGATTGGAGTAACTTTGGTGATTGTAAATAAAGATGTGACAATTCACCATAGGTAAATACTCTTCATGTAATAAAGATATATATGAGAGTTTCTGACCTGGGCCAACTGATGAGTGCTGGTTCAGCATGAAATGCATTTTGGGGGTCATTTATCTTTTATTGTATCTTTATTTATATGAAGAATAAAAAAGAAGGAAGAAGTATGGAGATTATTAAAGTAATTGATAATCATAAATAAGGTAAACATATAAATTGAAGGGCATCATGAGATTGTGATTAGGGCATCTGCCTCATGCTTATGAGCTTGAGTTTGAATCTAGATAGAACTTAGAATTTCCTTTTTGTTCAAACAGGTGATGGATTTTAATCAAATCTAAATCAGTTTTCTAATAGCCAACCCTTAGCAAATGTAGTTAACCTACTAGTAATTAATTGGTAAATAAATATTTAATTATTTTTAGCTGTAAAAATTTCAGATTAATATTGGTTAGTTAGATATATGTTAATGGGCTGATCATAAAGTAAAAATATGATTATAACGTAATCTTTACTATTAATGAATGAGCTTCATACTTTTATGGGTGCAAAGACAATTATTTTCCATTATTTTTTTTTATGTATAGTTACATTTATCATCAATTTAGAAGATGCAGCCTATTTTATATTATCAATGCATTTGATTATTCTTAATTTTCGGAAATGAGTTGGAATATTTTTTTATTCACAAAATTAAATATATTATTTATCAATACATACAATATTTGCATCATTATTAGTAATCCTTTGGACAGAACTGTCAATTTACTTGTTTAGCATATTAATCAAACTTCTGATATTAGCTTATTACTACAAAATATACATAGCACTCACAAATTAGTATTTTTAGCTACTGCATTTCAAACTAATCCAAGAATTAGCTTCAAAATAAACACATATTCAGTTATTAAAATAGCATTTTACATTGACCATAATTACTCAAATTTACTTTTTATTGTCTTATTAACTCTATGTGGCGTTAATTTTAATATTTGACCAGATATACTGTGCATATGCTATCAAATGTGGTAAATCATTTTGTCAGCCATAGATATAAAAAAATTCAGACTACATATCACCTTTTATTAGTTTTTTTTTATGATCAAGAAAAGAAAGTGAAATAGTGAATTAAATCAACTTGTTTATATATATATATATTTCGCATTAGACTAGGAACTATATATTTTATTGTCCTCAATTTTAAATAATTGAACACATCTTTCACTTTTTTTGACATAAATCAACAAACTGCATATGTATTTCTGCTTACATATAACATGCTTTTAGGATGAATTTTTATTTTACTTCAGAAAAATTGAATTATCCAAATAGATACTAGATAATAGGTCTATTATATCCACATCCTCAAACTAATGATGTAGATAGCCTTCATCAGCTAAGAATTTGGACCTAGTGTATTTGGACTTTCTTAACATAATGCACATTACATTTATCATTAAATTTAAAAGGTCCAGATGCATTAGATCCAAGTTTCTCAATGGCAAATGTCATAAACTAGATGGTAACTGTTGATAATGAGAAGGCTGCACTGGCTATGGATGTAATATTTACTATTATTGAGTATCCATTGATTATCTAAGTAGAATGAAGAGAATTATTATTAAAATTATGTGTTATATGTAAAAACAAATAATTAGGTGAAGTTTTGTTGGTTTTTAATAGTAAAGTTGTGTATACAGAGGTAAAATTCTTCACACAGCAGTGCTACTCAGTGCAAACTAGATTAATCAATAGTTGCAGGAAGGTTTGTGCATAAAATCTCTATCTAGTGCCTTTTCTTCCAATATTCCCGGATTAGTTTTTAGCTTGGAGATATTGGAAGAGTAGCACTAGATAGGGTTTTTATGTGCAAACCTTCCTTCATCCATTGGTTACTCTGGCTTGTACTGAGTGGCACTACTGTATGGAGAGTTTTGCCTCTGCGTACACAGTTTGTGTAAGCATAAAGAATGGTGATCATGTGATGTTTAGTGGTTTAAAATTGAGTATAATAAAAAAATCTTTAATATTAAAATTTCTACTACTAATAAATAAACTATATTGTAATAATAAACAATTGCTTTATTTATTAATTGATATGATAAATTGGATGATTACATATTTCTTCTTTTTTCACTGGATATGGATGTAATAGTACTACTACTGAGTATCCATTGATTATTTAAGCTTAGGACAGGTTGCTCTGAAGTAGAATGAAGAGAATTATCATTAAAATTATATGGTATATGTAAACAGAAATAATTATGGGAAATTTGTTGGTTTTTAATAGTAAAGTTGCATATAACTTGATAAAAATCTTTTAATTTCAAAATTTCTACTACTAATAAATAAACTATATTGTAATAGTAAGCAATTGATTTATTCATTGGTTGGTATGGTAAATTGTATGATTTCATATTTGTTTTTTTTTATTATTATTAGAAAATATAGCATTGTAGAGAGGATGAACATTCATAAAAATATCATTTTTAGTCATTCTCTTATGTCTTTTTATATACAAATAATTTTTCTAAGAAGTATATAAAAACAAAAGTTCACACATATACTTCTATATCAAAATATTCAATATATTCTGGAGACATATTGAAAAGGGCAAAATACATAATTTGCCAAAAAAGGCTTTTCTATGATAATTTTATAATTTGTAATCTTTGTTGCTTGTATATATGTATTTTTAAACATATTATTGACTATTGTATATATGTAATACTATCTATAGTAATAAATAACTATTTATTTATTTATTTATTAATCAAAGCATTAACAAAATTGACTTATTATATCTATATAGCTTCATTTTTTAAAAAAAATTGAGAACATATATTTTGTGCAAGACAGTATTCTTATATCTTAATACAATTTCATTTTAATTATAAATTTTATTAAATGCATATTATTATATTAAGTAATATTTACTTAATGTTTAATATTTATTTATTTAAGTAATATTTACGCTTATTCCTAAAGGTTACTGCCTTAGTAAATATTACTTAATTTCATTTTAAATAGACAGCTGATGTTATTTTCAAATTTTCATATTTTAAGTCATATACAATGAAAGATAGGTCAGCTATATAATCATATAATTGAATTTATTAATTATTAGTTTCACTTTCTTTCACAGACATGATATAAGGAATCTGTTTCTAATCATATTACTTTTGTTTCATCACATGTCATTAGCATTAGCTTGAAGATGAAAACTAGAGCACAGAATTTGTCAGAATTCAAAATTGTCTAATTCTAGGAATTTTATATTCTTTCATTATTTGTAACCAGAAATGGCATGATTTTCTTTATGAGCGCTATGACTGACTACCTACATTAAGCAAAACCTCAATCATCATCTTGTTTGGATTTTTTTTTTTCACAACACTTTTATTTAAAAAAAAACAATAGGGATAAAATAACTTTTTAACAAATCAATGCTAATTCTGTGATCATAAATTTTTTCTTGTATATAAAACTGTGATCTTATTTTGAAGTACATCAAATTGTTAGCAAATATTAAAAAAAAATTATTTGGCTTAAATTTTTCAAAAGACTCCTATCTTATTACTTCAAAAAATATTAATATTGATGGGGAGAGTTTGTAAAATTTAAGTGATCAAAACAATATCAGGCAATCCAAATCCAAATTTTTGCTCCTTATATTATATAACTGTGGTTAGATGAATAAGATTAGGAATAAAGAAATATTGAAGGAAATCAGTAAAAAATATATATTAAGGAAATGGGAAATGAATTAGTTATAAGCTTAAAGATGTAAAATATTGTAATATAATCTTCAATACTTTCTCTTCCCCTTTCCTTCTTTATTTTTGCTTTTTATATATAACATATGATAACAACATTACACTCTTCTTACACTTAAAAGCAAAATATATTTATTTATTCTTTACAGTTTCGACTGTTCCTAGCAGTCTTCATCTGACGAAGACTCCTAGGAACAATCAAAACTGTAAAGAATAAATAAATATATTTTGCTTTAAAGTGTAAGAAGAGTGTAATGTTGTTATTATATGATTAGATATAAAATATATTGGAAGGAACTATGAAAAATGAAAGAAAAAGAAGGACAAAAATATATAAATTATTTTAAGAAAGAAATAGTTATGAGAATTTAAGAAAAGAAAAAATAGAAGCAAATTTGAGATGTATGGGATCTGGTTTTTAACAAGTAAGTTTTCATGAGTATATCAAAAGGGAGGAGAGATAAACAATTTGATACATAAAATTATTTGTGTAAATTGAAATTAATATGTTTGAAGAATTCTTTTTATTAATTTTTGATATGTGGCATACTAAGATGCGACCATCTCACTATTGATTAGTAAAATGAAGTAGTTAGAGCAGAATAATTTGGAAAGTTATAAATCAATTGCAATTGTGTTAATGTAAATATTATATATAACACAAAAACAACTATATATTTATTTGTTTATATTTATATAAGATTGTCATCACTCTAATGTTTACAGAAAATAAAGTTCATTTCAGAAGTTTTAATTTGATTATAATAGTTTATATGGAGACTAATATTTGTAAAATCAAAATATAGGTAGACAATTTGGAAATTTAAAAATTTGTTTGCTTAGTTTAGGATTACCAAACAAGCTTGGAACTTTTTTCACATATCCAGTTTATAGCCAACACTGCTAGCATCCAACTATTGGTCAAGAAATAGATTTTTATTTATTCTTAGAGAGCAAAACAAATTGATAAAAAAAAACTTCACTTGATTGCAATTTACTATTCTGATGATTAACGTTTTTTTCGCAATTTCTTTTTTTAAAGGAATATTGGAGAGACCTTACTTACAGTGGGCTATTTTAAATTAACTTATGTATATTTTAATTATAAAAAAAATTTTTTATTGAGATTTAGTGTATTTAAAATTAGATATTTTATATATAGAGCGTTCTTATTTAATAAAAGATAAAGGGGATAAAGGAATTGTATTAATGGTTAATACTTTACATTTTTTCTAATTACATGTGTGTGTGTATGACTTTATTTTTTTGTCTTGATAACAGTTGAGATTGTTGATTATTATTGATATTAGTATTGCCTAAGTGTTGATTGATTTTAATGGTTACATATATAAATGTATGGATATACCAAATAAAATATCTATCATAGATTAATCATTCTAATAATAATAAAACAATAAAGTGAATTTATAAATTGTAGAAATAACTATAGTAATTTGCAGAAGTATTTAATATTAAACAGGCAAAACTCTCCATACAGTAAATTATTTTTATAAAATTCTACTGGAAACCGTTTAAATTTAGTGGAAGTAAATGTTATCATATATCTCAAGATTCATGAATTTTAATATTTCCTCTTTGTCTATTAATTGAATAATTTCTATTTAGCAGAATTTCCTCTTTGCTTTTTCTTTATTAAGGCTTCTTTTCTCATAAAGAATTTTAATATTTTCCAGGTTGAAATTGAAAATAAGCTCACATGTTTTTCATGATCAAAGAAAAGAGATACTATTATTAAATCATTATAATACTATTTTTTATACATTTATATAACAATTAATGATTTTTTAATCATTTTTCAATATTACATCTCCATTCACTTATAAATGAAACTTTGAAACTTACATGAATTTTGATATATTACTTCTTTGTTTAAAAGAAACAATATTTTTTTAATTATTAATCAATCTATTAATGCTAGTTGTAACATAAAATGAAACTTTACATGATCACCATTTTTTTGGCTTATACAAACTGTTATAACAGAGGCAAAACTCTGCACACAGTAGTGCTACCCAATGCAAGCCAGAGTAATCAATGGATGCAAGAAGGTTTGTGCATAAAATCCATATCTAATGCTTACCCATCTTGTATTTATTGATTAGTCTGGCTTGAACTTAGTGGCACTGCTGTATGGAGACTTTTGCTTTTTTTAAAAAGACACATTACATAATTTTTTTTATGTATTTTAAACAAAATTTAACTTGGGCATTTGAACCATTGAAGCAGTCAATCTTAGCTTAAGATTGAGCTTCATGGGTCTACCTACTAACCTGTGTTTAAACCCTATATCCCATCCCGCTCCTTTTGTCATATATATATATATTATGTATATATTTCTGATGCATGCCTAAGTTATAAAATTTTAATGTTTCAATAACATTTTTTAAATTATTATTAATTCTTTTTTATTAATTATTAGTTCTTTTTATTAAAGTATATAGGTGTGGCTCAAATATATATTTTGTACCGGTTGAAAAACCTCCACCACCTAAACTGCAAGGTGGATTCAAACTCAGCCGAACCAAACTGAATTCAAAGCCAACTCACCAGCTCAGATCAATGGATGATCTAAATTGACGGCACAGTACTATGCGCCAAGGAACTAACTCAACGGTTGGTGATGATTAGAGACCCCTGAACTGACATTAATATTGGATAATTAAATAACTAGAGATAATTTTAAGTCGAATCATATGTATATGTTCGGGTTGCCAACACAGACAGCGCATTAACATTAAAATAATTATTGAATAAAAGACTTAAGAAACCAAGGGTGTTTATAAATTGTTTAATAATAATAGTAATAGTTTTGTTCAACTTTTCAATGATGACTATATATATTGCTTCTAGTCCTTAAACAGAGTTCATATTTACAATAAGAATGGCAGTCCCTATTATATGCCAACACTATTACGCAATATTATGGAAGTCTATATGTCTATGCCCCCAACTAGAAAATAAAGGCAGATAAAGGTATTCAGTTGTAAAGGAAATTATTATTCTAATTTTATATGAAAGAATGTGAGATTTATTTTCACATTCGCAAATCCATTCATGAAGAGCAAGATACATATTTAGGGCATAACTTTAACCTTTACTAGAAAACTTATTAAGTAGAGATGACTAAAAATTTGTTCGACTTTAATTGAAATCACTTCATCACGAATTACGAGCATCAGAGTGGGCTTTACTGGAACAGAGAGGTAACAGTGCTGAAGAATTATGAGCTATAAAATGAACAGGAAATATAACAGCTTGTCGGTAATTTAAGTAGTATGGTGGCTTGTATTTTACAAGTCTTACTGCCCTTTAAGAAGATGTGGAACATGGGGAAAACCAGGCCGAGTATAGCTACGAACCTTTGCTATTCCAAAATATAATATAAGCAGGGGAGGAAGTGTTTTCTTACTCTATAATTCAAATAATAGTAATCTCACCAACGACAAGCCTACGAAGCGGAAGATTGCCCTGCGCCAGCAACGTTCGATGATAATGACTTGATAGTCATTGTTATAATAATAAAACCCAATTTATTATATAATTCTCTACGTGATGACTTGATCAAATTAATTAAAATCAGACGAGCTTTTAACTAAAATTATTTTAAAGCAGTTATAATATTATATTAATTATGCCCCAAACATCATGCCCTTCCTGAACATTAATAGATAGTAAAAACAATTTAGATTAGGATGTATTCATTTGATTCCTTTATCAACCCCTTTGCAAAAATATTTTAACATTATATACGAATAAATAAATATTGGTGAACACGAGGAAATAGCTGGGGCATAGATTAGAAACAAAGCTAATAATTTATTATTAGCCAATTATAAAAATAGCAAACATTTAATAATTTCTTTTGACTCGATGATTGATAAAACTGTATAAATCTAGTTCTAACGGGTGAGAATTACTATCAGACTTAATATTATATTATTTGAATAAGGCGAATGGAACAAAGGAGCTCATCGAGTTGAAGGATTATTGGCATATAATTAAAAATAAACGACATTAATAAATCACTCAATAAATATATATAATACAGTAAATTAACCGCCATCGTAAGAAAGGAAAGTTAAATTTAAAGACTAGAGGTGGAGAGAATTACTACATGACTTAAAGATAGCATAATAAAAGAAAGTTTTGTACGATTATTACATTAATAAATGAGAAGAGCTTTTAAAGGGAATGTAAAATAAAGTTCGGAAACTGGCCAGAAAGTTACGGTTCATTATTGAAATATATTACCATTTCTTCCGGGTCTGGTTCCTTAGTTTACACATTCGAGTTGGTAAAATGTAGGCGTGCAATTGGTCAATTACTTGAACAGCATTTTGATTGATTTTTCATGATTTTGGCAGCATGATTGATCCAGAAAAAGGTTTAGCAACTTCATTGAAGATTTTCAGGGGACTTCAGGCACAGTATCCAGATTCCTGATGTTTAGCCCCTCACCATGATAGAAACACTATTTAAATTCATAATTTTTAAAATGCACAGGGTTTAATGGCACTTTTCTAAAACAAAGATGGCTTCTCCCTTCTCCAAACTTTTCAGAGCTATTTATACTGTGTCTGATGCCTTCGGGCTAGCGCTTCTATCATTTTCAATGTTACAAATTTTTACTAATTGATTTTAGATACATTCCTTTGATAATGCTTTCAAACTCATTAACTTGAATTCATTTTCTAATTAGAAAATGAATTTTTAAAATCAGAAAAATTATTTTAATTAGGAAATCCTTACATTTTAAATACTTATCTTTTTTTCTAATTAATAAAAGTTTACCCATTGTTTTTGGAAAGGGAAAATCTGAAAGCTTATCGAAACAATGTAGCTTTTAATCACTAAAATTCGAACAGATTATTTAAAAGTAAAATAAACATTCCCGGTGCAATGAAACTTTAGAATGACTATATATGTTTAAATATTTATAAATATATATGCACAATCCACGCAGTTATAATATATATAAATTCATGAATAATTCTATCATGAATTTATTAATAGAATTGATTCATTTAAACCTCAAACGAATTAATTTTAACACACATTTATGTAATAGTTTTTCTTTAAGGAAATTAGCATGGATTGACCGTATAAAGTCCCATTGCATTGGAAATGTAAGGTTAGTACTAGGGTTTGAAGTGGGCTTATGGCTAGATGTCATGAAGCTAGGATCGAACTCAGAACTGACTGCTTCAATATAGAAGCAAAAACTTACTAACAAAATATTGATTTTTAAATATTTTATTATACGTCATTATTTAAACTTTTTCCTTTTAAATTGCTTGTTTTTCTTTTTAAACTATATATTTTATAAAATCCAAGATGGAAGATGTAACCGTTAATTGTCCAAAAATAATTAAAGGGTTGGAAACACTATTGTTTTAATCTGGGGAAGGAATTTTTAATTAAAATTTTACTTAAAATAAAATGGGTATTAAGAAATTAACAATTGTACTTTTGTTATAAACATTTTATCAAATTCATTTCCAATCTCAAAATAGATTTGAATATATGTTTGGAATGTTATCTAACAGTTGCATCTTTCAAAAACAATGGACAAAGAAATGTAAAATTTCTGTTAGATTAAAGATTACGTTTGAGCTAGAGATAAGAAATGGAAAGCATTCTTCAAATACCAGGGCAGAAGTACAAAATGGCTGGATTTTAAATCAACAGAATAGCTACTATTGAGAGAATGGTATTGTTAACATACTGCACTCCTGTGAAACTTAAAATGATGTAGTAGTAACTTCACCACCTGTCTAACCCTTGTGGGTCATTTTTCCCACTAATGTACTATCTAACTGCTGCCCTGACGACGGAAAGACTAAAAAAGAACTCTGGAATGCTAAATGGAAGCTTGCTGTCACATAACTGCCAGGCACGAGCTTGACTTTTTAATATGGACTCTTAAATGGTGCAAATTAAATTATTTCAAACCCCACCATTGAAACTAAATCTAGCTTGCCTAGCTAGTCTCAACTCTACTATCAATTTCTCCTAATGTATAATTTAATTTTGTAACTTTTCTAATATGTAAATTACTCTCAAATAATTTCTATAAATTTAATTCTCTCTCATATGCTCTAACTTTCTTTAATTTTGGTGTGGTCATTTATTTATAGTTATTTATTACTTGATTTTATATGACTATTTTAGTTATTAATATGCCAATCTCAAGCAATCTGATGAGTTGAGTTTTGTAAAATCTTTTTAAGTAAATCTTCATGGATCAGGTTATTAACATCCCCTTAAAACATAATGCATTACTAATTAATACGCTCGCCAGAATGTTTTTACGAGTCAACATTTTGTGTATGTTTTAGTGTAAAAAAATTGTTATTTATTTAACTCTGGATTTTCTACCCAGGGTGAATCCAGAACTCATGCTAATTAATGCTCTGAAATCATTTAAAATATTATTTATTCAGTTCTAAAAGTGTGACTTATTAATTGTTTTTTATATATAACTGCTAGTTATTTTTTTTTCCTTATTCTTAAAGTATATGCTTAAATATTCTCAGTTGTAAAATTCGCAAAGGTGTGATTGAATCATTTTTAAACAGCAGAAAAGGAAGGGGGTAAATTTTAATGTATATTTTACTATTTTAGTTACTAAGTAAAATATTATATATTACAGTAGCATCATGCGTTATCTGTATAAATTATGGCATTCAAACTAGGGTCATTTATTTTTAAAGCAGTAAAACTTATTCAATGTCATCTGTGACATTTATCATTACTGCATTACTGACATTCTGCCTATCTTTGTATATATATTATGTGCTTCTAATCTTCTAATCTGGGGGTTGTGACAAGTTTGAACCCATAGATTTTTCTCTCAAGCCTTATCCTGAGGATAGTTGACCTACCCAGGACCATTTATTTCATATAAAAAGGCCTCTGGCAGTGATTCCTTAAGTCTGGCACATTTTATGCCTATCCACTTTCTTTGTATAAAAGGCCTGCACGTGGGTGATGTCCACGGCATGCCTATCCACTTTTCTTTAAGCACTGCCCAAGAAGGGGGTCTTAGACATTGTCTTTCGTCCAGAAGCATGACTCTTCCTGTTATATCTTGGCTATTATGTCAGCACCGCAAACTTCTTTGTATTATTATTTTTTTTGCTTCGTTGATCCAGTTTTAATGCTTTAATATTAAAATTGCACTCTGCTCAAAATATATATAAATGCTGAGTATCACTACTACTAGTTTTATTAATTAAATTTATTTCAATCTTATACAGTCCCACCATTGTAAGTTGTTACTATATTTAAGAGTATTTGCCTAGGGGAAAATAAAGTGATTTTCTTACCAGCGCTAACTAAGAGAATTTTCATTAAATATTTTGTCATAAAATTAAATGTAATTTTCAAATATGTTTTATTTATTTTCATGACAGTAATGGTGTGAAAATAGTTTATATTATATCAGTAATGAATTTCAGAATGCTCCCCGAAGTAATATGTTAGTCACCATGATTCAGAACCGTAAATCCAAGCGTTAATGGCAATATTATGTAATTCTTTCTAATGGTTGATTGGCATCTTAATACTGTACCCACCAAAGATGTGTGTAAATGTATATATAGTATTAATTAATAAAGAGCATATGAGAAAAAATAGTGTGAATGACAATATATAATTATCTATCGTTTGGTAGACCACTTGCTCATTCATGCACATGCTAATGTATGCAACTAATTTATAAATGTATGTAAATAATTTGTCACTATATTAAACTATATGTTTTTTTATTATCTAACTTGTTTGAGTAATTCGAATTCCTTTTTCTTCACTTCCAAATGTACAGCCATGCATATACATATTTTAGTTAAGTCATAGTTAATAGATGTCTCATTGTCTTCTCCACTCTGCTAGTGGGCCAGATTTAAAATTAATTCTTATGTGCCATCATTATGTTATCCATCAGGTGGTTGATCTGGGGCTTAGAGAATGGGTTCAAATTCAGACTGGTCCCTGACCTAAATCTCAGGCTTGACTGGGTTTGAAGTACATTTTGTGAGTTCCAGCTCATGTTAGATAAATCAACATGTTTTGTCCGGTACATAGGATTTTTTTCCCAGGCTTGGCACCCAACATGGGGCTTCGATATAAATACCCACATTCCCTGAGTACTGAATTCTGTTTATATATATATAAAAGTTGTAAGATATATATTATTGTTTTTTGTCCACATTTGGTATATTTAAAATAATGTGTTCAAAGTGTAAAATTTGTTGTTTAAAGTCAAAACCCATGTACTACAACCATAAGTATAATACATATGTATTTTTTTCCTTCAATATAATCACCTACATACCTGAGTTATATAAATTATTTTGTTTTTGAGACATAAGAAAAATGTGTAAATAATTTCTAAATCATTGATCACTGTTAGCTGGTATCCTTATAAAAAGAAATTTTACCAACCAGTAGTGAGTCAAATGCAAAAATGTTGGAAGTGGAGGGTTCGAACTCAGATAAAAAAAATTATTGAGAGCAATTTCTTTTTGGCTTAATGCTATGATGTATAAATTTTAAACATGTAATAACATACTATGAGTGTTCTGTACAGATGCAGGGGTGCGACCAAGAGAAATGAAAAAGGGAAATGACTAGATTAGTATAGTAGGATAAAATTTTAAATAAACAATTATTTTTTCTAGCAAGCAAAAGCAAATTTTCAGCAAAGCTATAGTTGGGCAGATTTATAGAAAGTGGAGGAGCAGTGATTGGTTAGGCGGGAGATGTTTTTTTTTAAAAAAAGGGGGGAAATGGTAGAACACCAACTCAGCACAAAAAAATGAAATGTACATAAAACTTAAAATTGATTTTTTGCTTCTTTTGGTCGTCACTTGAAAACTCCTAGTCAAGACTTTTTTTCTCAATTTTTTTGTTTTTTGTTTCATTGTATGTGAGGAGAAATGAAGCAGTCAATCTTAGCTTAAGATTGAGTTTCATGGATCTATCTACTAATCAGTGTTTAAACTCTATATCCATCCTGCTTCTTTTGTCATATATATATATATTATGTATATATTTCAAATGCGTGCCTAAGTTATAAAATTTTAACGTTTCAATAACATTTTTTAAAATTATTATTAATTCTTTTTTATTAATTATTAGTTCTTTTTTATTAAAGTACATAGATACAGCTCAAATATATATATATAGGAGCAAAAACTTACTAACAAAATATTGATGGTTTAAATATTTTATTATACGTCATTTTTTAAACTTTTCCCTTTTAAATTGCTTGTTTTTCCTTTTAAACTATATATTTTATAAAATCTTAGATGAAAGATGTAACCGTTAATTGGAAACACTATTGTTTTAATCTGGGGAAGGAATTTTTAATTAAAGTTTTTACTTAAAATAAAATGGGTATTAACAATTGTACTTTTGTTATAAACATTTTATCAAATCCATTTCCAATCTGCAAATAGATTTGAATATATTTTTGGAAAGTTATCTAACAGTTGAATCTTTCAAAAACAATGGATAAAGAAATGTAAAATTTCTGTTAGATTAAAGATTACGTTTGAGCTAGAGATAAGAAATGGAAAGCATTCTTCAAATATCTGGGCAGAAATATAAAATGACCAGATTTTAAATCACCAACAGAATAGCTACTATTGAGAGAACAGTATTGTTAACATACTGCATTCCTGTGAAACTTAAAATGATGTAGTAGTAAGTCCACCACCTTTCTGACCCTTGTGGGTCATTTTTCCTGCTAATGTACTATCTAACTGCTGCCCTGATGAAGGAAAGACTAAAGAACTCTGGAATGCTAAATGGAAGCTTGCTGTCACATAAAAACTGCCATGCATGAGCTGGACTTTTTAATATGGACTCTTTAATGGTGCATGGTAAATTATTTCAAATTGCCACCATTGAAACTAAATGTAGCTTGCCTAACTAGTCTCACACTCTACTATTAATTTCTCCTAATGTATAATTTAATTTTGTAACTTTTCTAATATATAAATTGCTCTCAAATAATTTCTATAAATTTAATTCTCTCTCATATGCTCTAACTTTCTTTAATTTTGATGCGGTCATTTATTTATAGTTATTTATTACTTGATTTTATATGTCTATTTTAGTTATTAATATGCCAATCTCAAACAATCTGATGAGTTGAATTTTGTAAAATCTTTTCTTTTTAAGTAAACCTTCATAAATCAGTGTTATTAACATCCCCATGAACAATAATGCATTACTAATTTATACGCTTGTCAGATTGTTTTTACGAGTCAACATTTTGTTTATGTTTTAGTGTAAAAAAATTGTTATTTGTTTAACTCTGGATTTTCTACCTGGGTGAATCCAGAACTCAAGTTAATTAACACTCTGAAATCATTTAAAATATTAGTTATTCAGTTCTGAAAGTGTGACTTATTAATTGTTTTTTATATATAACTGCTAGTTATTTTCTTTTTCCATATTCTTAAAATATATGCTTAAATATTCTCAGTTGTTGTAAAATCCACGAAGGTGGGATTGAATCATTTTTAAACAGCAGAAAAGGAAGGGGGTAAATTTTAATGTATAGTTTACTATTTTAGTTACTAAGTAAAATATTATATATTACAGTAGCATCATGCGTTATCTGTATAAATTATGGCATTCAAACTAGGGTCATTTATTTTTTAAGCAGTAAAACTTATTCAATGTCATCTGTGACATTTATCATTACTGCGCTACTGACATTCAGTCTATCTTTGTACATATATTACGTGCTTCTAATCTGGGGGTTGCGACAAGTTTGAATCCATAGATTTTCTTCTCAAGCCTTGTCTGGAGGATAGTTGACCTTCCCAGGACCATCTATTTCATAGCAAAAGGCTTCTGGCAGTGATTCCCTAAGTCTGGCACATGCTATGCCTATCCACTTTCTTCGTACAAAAGGCCTGCACATCGGTGATGTCCACGGCATGGCTATCCACTTTTTTCTAAACACTGCCCAAGTAGAGGGTCTTAGACTTCGTCTTTCATCCAGAAACATGACTTTTTCTGTTATTTTTTGACTTATGTCAGCACCGCAAACTTCTTTGTATTATTATTTCTTTTGCTTCATGACCCAGTTTTAATGCTTTAATATTAAAATTGCGCTCTGCTCAAAATATATATAAATGCCGAGTATCACTACTACTAGTTTTATTAATTAAATTTATTTCAATCTTATATAGTCCCACCATCATAATGTGTTACTGTATTTAAGAATATTTGCCTGGGGGAAAATAAAGCGTTCTTTTTACCAGCGCTAATTAAGAGAATTTTCATTAAATATTTTGTCATAAAATTAAATGTAATTTTCAAATATGTTTTATTTATTTTTATACCAGTAATGGCATGAAAATAGTTTATATTATATCAATAATGAATTTCGGAATGCTCCTCAAAGTAATATGTTAGTCACCATGTTTCAGAACCGTAAATCAAGGCGTTAATGGCAATATTATGTAATTCTTTCTAATAGTTGATTGGCATCTTAATACTGTACCTACCAAAGATTTGTGTAAATGTATATATAGTATTAATTAATAAAGAGCATATGAGAAATAATAGCATGAATGACAATATATAATTAGCTATCATTTGGTAGACCACTTGCTCATTTATGCACATGCTAATGTATGCAACTAATTTATAAATGTATGTAAATAATTTGTCACTATATTAAACTATGTTTTTTTTTATTATCTAACTTGTTTGAGTAGTTTGAATTTCTTTTTCTTCACTTCCAAACGTACAGCCATGAATATACATATTTTAGTTAAGTCATAGTTAATAGATGTCTCATTGTCTTCTCTGCTCTGCTAGTGGGCCGGATTTAAAATTAATTCTCGTGTGCCATCGTTATTATGTTATCTATTGGGTGTTTGATCTGGGGCTTAGAGAGTGGGTTCGAATTTAGACTGGTCTCTGACCTAAATCTCAGGCTTGACTGGGTTTGAAGTACATTTTGTGAGTTCCAGCTCATGTTAGATGGATCAACATGTTTCGACCGGTACACTATATAGAATAGATATCCACTTTTTATCATTAACTTTGTGCTTTTTTATAACTGTATATATATTTTTTAATTAATAGCCAATTTGCTTATTATTATATCCAATTTTAATCATCTCTTTTAAATTTTGGAATTATTTATTAAGCGCACAGGTAGTATATGTAAATACTTTTAAGACAGGCTATAACTTGTGTCAAATGCGCCATGAAATTTACAATAGTCAAGCAATATTTTTATTTTTCCATCAGAGGGACTTCTAAAAGCACGATACAAGATAGCGACTTTTATAAAGATAAGAGCAGCCATCTTATCTTTAACCTAAATTTCCACTTACATAGGCCAATCTGAAGTATCTTGATTTGGAAGCATGAAGCTATCATTCTCTCCACTGTTTAAGTCCACTATTTCCTTTACAAGTTAACCTTCGCAAAATGTTGCACTCTTACCTTTATAAAAGTCGCTATCTTGTGTCATGGTTTGAGAGGTCCCTCTATTGGCAAATAAAGATATTGCTTGACTTATAAATCAGCTCTTTTGTAAATTTTACAATATTTTATGGTTTATCACTTTTATAACAACATTATTTCTTATTGGGAAATAAAAAAAGATTGAAGATTTGCCATCTTATTCATAACTGATACTTTTAATATAAAGTGTATTTAATCTCTTTTTTTTTTTAATAGTTTGATTATCAATTTATAACTTATTGGTGGAAATATAAAGGATGAAATTAATCATGGAATTAAACTTGGTTGGATGCTTTTGGTAGAAGTAACTTAATATTGAAAGGAAATATGCTTATATGTTTAAAAAATTTGTTAATAAATGTGTTTTAGTACTTCTTGTTTACTAATCTGAGACTTAGATACTTAACAAAAGCAATTCAGAAACTTCACATCGCTTTAAGATGTATAGAGAGATGCATGTTAGGAGTAACAAGAAGAAAGTAAAAACTAAATACATGGGTGAAAAACATTATTGAAAGAATTAAAAGACTGAAGTGGAGTTGGGATGGACATAATGCAAGAAGAGCTGATAATAAATGGATAGTTGAAAACTTAAACTGGATTCCAGGAGATTATAAAAGACATGGAAAGAGACCCCATGTGAGATGGATGGATGTAACAAGAAGAAAGTAAAAACTAAATACATGGGTGAAAAACATTATTGAAAGAATTAAAAGACTGAAGTGGAGTTGGGATGGACATAATGCAAGAAGGGCTGATAATAGATGGATAGTTGAAAACTTAAACTGGATTCCAAGAGATTGTAAAAGACATAGAAAGAGACCCCATGTAAGATGGATGGATGAATTAAGGAAGTATTCTGGGAAGGCCAGAGATCAGACAAAATGGATTGAGCTTGGAGAGACCTTCATTCTGCAGTGGATCAAAAATAGTTGACATGATGATGACACTAACATATCTTGTCATATGCTAATCAAGATATTTAATATTTTTATTCTGTTCTGTTTTAACTGTCCATTTTAAATTATTTATCTTGTTGAATTCAATCATAAAATAATTTATACTATCTTTATGTCAACTAACAATGATATCAACATATTTTTTGTAAATCTTAATGACCTTAGAATTAAAATTAATAAAAATCTCCCCATAGGTAAGCTAAATAAGATTACAAATTTGTGCAACTACAGGCAGACCTCTGGGCCATTCTTTAGACATTTTGTAGTATTTACCTTCAAAAGAAACAATCTTATTTTTAATAAATTTTAAAAGAATCAATAATGATGTTTATAGGATATTGACAAATACCTTTACTTACTAAGATTTGTTCAATAATCTTTATAGAATTTAAACTATCAATAGAATTATACAATTCTATCACATTCAATTAGGCAATAATATCATTTTCATCCATATAATTACCAATATATTTAGATGTATATTAGCTAAATGTTCCACCAAACCAATCATAAATCTCAAAGAATTTCAATCTTTATGTAATTTTACATTTGCAAAAATATGAGATCATGCAGGTCTGGAATGATATATGCTAGGGGTGGCCAACTTTTGTGTTCATAAGATCTACTTTTTATTTTAAAAAAATGTTTTGCAATCGACTTGTTCTCATAAGCATAGTCTAAGTGGAGGGAGGCATGAAATACATACCATTTTTATATATCTACCTAGTAAAAAATAACAATTATTTAATGGGCTAAAAAACTCATGTCTGGGAAATTAAAGCAACATGAGTCATTTTGAACAATATTTATTAATTCAAATTAGCTACATTAAATCAAGATTAAAAATATTATTTTCAATAATGATATGACTTAGTGGACTTCACCTATTTAGAATTGAAACAAAATTTAGAACAAAAACAAAAAAACTTGAAAATCTTGACTTAATTTGTTTCACTCGTTACGTGACACCTCTTGCCAGATTAGCCTCGCGATCGACCAAAAATGACTTTGCGATCGACCGGTGGATCACGATCGACTTGTTGGACACCCCTGATATATACTATAGTATACATTATTACTTATAGCCTTATTTTTTTTCTCTTAAGTCAAACTTCACTTCCAAATCATGCTTTTCCCTGCTATTGCTGGAAGGAGCATTATCCATATATCAGCTATTGTATTTACTAGACTACTGCTTTGAATATTCATTCTTATTCTTTGCTAAAATATCAACATCTAAAGAGTCTTTAACTCCAAAATTATATGTCTTTAGATTCTCTGTTGTCATTTTGTCATTACAACATTTGCCAGTGGCCACTTCTCATTCGAAATCTTTATGATCATTTGGATTAGAACATTCAAATTCCCTAAAATTCTTCAACTTCTCATTAGATGCTTTGCTTTCAGCCAGCATTTACCTTTAGAAATCCTCAAGTTTAGTTCAGGCATCTTTGAATTCCTTGTAGAAATTATTAAGGATTGTTAATAAGTCCTGAGGATTATTTTCAAGAAAAATCTGACTATTACTAGATCTTACCATTATATCACTAGTAATAATAAAATATTAAGCATATATATCCTCCTCCCCCTTTTTTTATAATACAACATGAATAGTTCTTTTCTTTCTTTTTGGTGGCTGGTTCCAGAAGACAATAATTTCCTTTCAGTATCCTGTTTACACAGTACATCAACATACAATTAAAATAAGTCAACTATCCCAAATTCAAAATTAAACAAGACTGCTGGCACAATCAATAGTTTCCCTGCTAAGCAGACTTCTCAAGGACAAAAGAATATAAAATCAGCAACAAATATATACTAATTGCATTTTCCACAGTTCACAATTACATTCCACATACTTTTAATTTTAAAATAACTCCTAAATAAGTTAATTGCATCAGTATCATAAATTTTCAATAGTAGAGAATCTTTAATTCTTTTATTTCATTTCTTTCAAAGAAGACAAACTTTACCTCCTCAAACCTGTCATGGATATATTTATGAATTAAAGAATCTCTATTACTGTATTAAAAATTTATGATACTGAAGCAATTAATTTATTTAAGAGTATATAGGGTGTAATTGTGATTTATAGAAATGTAACTAATATTTGTTGATGTGTTATGTATTTCTTTGCAGTGCTTTAGTATAGAAATCATTGGTTGTGTAGTTTTGTCTAATTTTGTTTAATATTGAATTTGGGATACTTGATTTATACGTATATACACATATTTACAAATTATTAATTAGTAGACACAGAGATAATAAAAATATATCTTAACTATTAAACATCAAAATATCTCTTCATTTCACACAGATGAGAAAGGCTAAATATTAACTTCTTAAAAAACCAATTTTATAAGTAAATTTCTTACACAAATTTTATATTTTTACTGATTATATTACTATCAAATTAGAATATTTTTTGTGAACATTACAACTTGGCAATTTTATGTTTAAATTAATACAATTTATTATTATATGTAATATAATGCTATTCTGCAATTTATTGTCTACATTAACAGAATGTAAACCATTCACAGTGCATTTGACTTTCATTTTCTAAGATATTGTACTATGTTCTCTTGTTTTGTTTTTTGTTGTTTTTTTTTCATTTGTTTACAATTCATTTCAATACTATCCCTGTCTAAAGCCAATCTTTGATTGAAATATAAAACCACGTGGTTTAATTTTTTATAACTCGCATTATTTGTATAGAGAGTTTATTTGGTTTAAAATGATATCAACGAACTTTTTACTTTTACGATGTTAATATGGTTTACCTTACAATTTCAATAGAACTTCTTTAACTAGAGTTTTTTTTTAGGTTTTTAGGTCATTGAAGATTTTCAAGCAAGTTTAGAGTTTTTTTTAAATAATCAGATTGTAGAAACTGCAAATAGCATTCTAATTATTGAATAATATATAGATATTTTTAGAAATAAAATAAGGAAGGAAATCCATAAAAAAAACCTCATCTATTTGTATTTTGCCTCACCTGATGAGTAATCTTTACTTCTTCATATATTTCTCTTAGAGTAATACTGGAGATGCTTTTGCATTGCAATGGGCTATTTAAGAGTGCTTTATTGATATATATATATATATATGTTTGTGTGTGAATACTATTTTACTTTTAGTGTGCTAAAGATGTAGCTGGTTTTGGCATTATGTTTTTCATCATTTTCTTTGCGTTTGCTCAACTTGGTTATCTTCTATTTGGTGCTCAAGTGAAAGATTTTAGTACTTTTGGAAATGCTTCGTAAGTTAGTTTTTAAATAATTTATAATATCATTTGTTATATCTGTTTCATTGTTTGTTATCTTTCTAAATTATATTTTAGTAATTTTTATTTTTGTCTTAACTTTATATAAAGTAAAATTAATCATATTCATAATTATAAAGTTGTCATAATAACGTATTCATTAATTAAATGATCATATTATTTTAAATAGCTATAAAATTAGTAACAATGTCTATTATAAATTTCAGTATTTGCATAATAATACATTATATAAAATATAATTTAAGAAACTTCATGCAAATAATAATTTCTATCTTTTATAGATAGACAAATCTTTCTAAATATATCAACATAAATAATTTATCATTTAGAGATAATAAGTTCCATCATTAAATCGTAAGTTACAATCTAAGGATAACATATGACATTCTCTATACTACTGACATATGACAATTAACATTATTGACAACAATAAATATTGATTAATTCTTTAATACAAAATTCTATATAAATCTATATATACTTCTTCCTTCTTCTTTAGTAATTTGGCTTATCATATATAACAATATATCTTATTAAATAATCACAGTCTTTTTACACCTTTTAGCAAATAATTTTTATTAATATAATAATAGTTTTGACTGTTCCTCGCAGTCTTCTTCAGATCTACAAAAATTCAAATATTATAACAGTTCAACCAAAACTTATATATACATCAATTCAAATATAATAATTGTAGTGTTATAATATTTGAATTGATGTATATATAAGTTTTGGTTGTATTGTTATAATATTTGAATTTTTGTAGATCTGAAGAAGACTGCAAGGAACAGTCAGAACTGTTATTATATTAATAAAAATTATTTGCTTAAAGGTGTAAGAAGACTGCGATTATTTAATAAGATATATTGTTAATACAAAATGTTAACATTGAGCTCTTATTTAAGAGAATTTCTAAAAGTTGGTGTTAGTAACAATATAATGAAAAGCAAATTAAGTGTCAACAAAGCATCCCATGACTCTTCTTAGAAGTTTACATTTGATATCTTCATTAATATTAGTGATTCAATCTCATTAAATGGCTTTATTTTTTAGGAGTTTGTAATAAGATTTGAGCACTGAAAGTGTAAGAAGTAAATTGATTTGAGGGCATTAGGCTGTAAGGTTTGTCATGCTCTACTACTGCAATAAACCATGAAAGGTATATGTTTTGGTGCAGCAATAGTGTCAGATTCTGGAGTATAAAATCCTTTGATTGACTCCACTTCCTGCACTTTTAGCAATCAAATTTTTTAACAACTCTTAGCAATAAAGACCATTTTTTCCCACTCTAATTCTTATTCTAAAAACCCATCTATAAAAGTATGAGCATTTTATAATATTAAACAACTCATTAGACTAGTGATCCATATAACAGCTCACTCACGTTTTTATACTATTCAATTTTAAGGCCAGATATTTAAGGCTCTTAAATGTAAACCAGCTATATTGTATGATCATATATATATGGGTAAGAGAACAAACAGGTGTTACTGACCTGATTGAAAAAATTAAAAGTCTGAAGTGGAGTTGGGCTGGACATATTGCTAGAAGAAATGATAATAGATGGGCAATTGAAATCTTAAACTGGATTCCAAGAGATTTTAAAAGACCCAGAAAGGGACCACATGTGAGATGGATGGGTGAAATAAGAAAGTGTGCAGGGGTGATATGGAGAAGAGAAGCTAAAAATTGAAGAAGATGGATTGGACTTGGAGTGACCTTCATCCTGCAGTGGATTGATAATGGTTTATGATGATGATGACTTCAATTATACATTAGTTTTTGCCATTTTGTTAAAAGGATAATATATACCATCAAAACAGACTCTGTTCTTCTAGTTTACATTTAACATGTACACTAACTACAGTAATCCATTCTTTTATTTAACTTCCTTTTTGTTTTACTTTAATTCTTCAAAAGACACAGCAGTACAGTGCTTCTTATTAATGATGTGATGTGATATAAAATGTTTTTACTTAAAATAAACTTTTTATGCATTCACCATATAAGCTGAGACTTTTCGCCCAGTTAAACTTTTCCTCCTATGAAAGTCATTACAGAAAAAACCGTCTACTTTTGTCACCCTCTTGTCTCCAAATCATTTTCTTAGCACTGATATTTTTTTTTTCTATTGCTATGTATTTTTTAAAAAAACTTTCATTATTTCAGCCCATTTTGTTATAAATATTTAAACAAATGCCAAACAATCTATAACTTCTTTCATTAATGATGCTCTGATTTTGGATATATCATTTATTGTGATACTTGAATTGATACTATTATAGTGTGAAAAAGAATTAATACAAATTTTTAATACATTAAAAAATATATAGAATTGTAGTGGGTTTTTTTTTAATGTTCATCTAAATATTAGACAATTTATATACATTTTTGTGATAGTTAAATTTATTTTATGGGATTTTTTTGCTTAAGACTATGATGGCAAATTTTACCTTATGTACACATACTAAATTAATTAGACAATTAAAATATTTCTACCAATGATATTATTTAATTCAAGAAATATAATAACTATTCTTTCTTATTGCATTGCCAAATGTATATCATATAATACTAAATCATCCATGCACTTTACTACACAATGCCCCAGCAATCTTCTTTAGAACTTTTATATCTCCTAATTTAGCAGTTGAAGTTAGAAGATATAAAACTTCTGAAGAAGATTGCTGGAGCAATCGAAACTGTAAATTGTAAAAGAGAATGGTAAATAAAGCATTGTGTAATAGTAGTAAAGTGCATGGATGATTTAATATTATGTGTAATCTTTAATGGTAATGATTATGAACCTTAGATCAAGTGGTCAGAATAAACTAATCAAAAATGTATGATTGTTTTTTGTGCTTTGAAAAGCTTTTATCTTGACAAAGTCAATACAAAAATGAGAATGCATTAGTTTTTGCTCATCATAAATTTTGAAGTATAATAACAATTAATAATTTGGAGGTTTTATTTCAAACATAGTCATATTTAATTATAACGTAAGTTAAGTGATAGATTCTATGATAAATCTTAACATATTATAAGATGTGGTATGTTGGACTATTTCCATCATTTATGAGTGAATGTTGAATGTATAGAAAATTTTAAACTTTATTTAAACTTTCCAAATACAAACAACTTGTTAGTAATAACACACAAATAGACAATGCAGATTAGTAATTACACTACATAAGAAAATTAAATGATTTTCTACTTTAGCCAGTTTTAGACACAATTTTTCATAATGTCTAAATTTCAACATAACCTTTATTGTCTATTTGTGTGTTATTACTAACAAGTTGTTTGTATTTGAAAAGTTTAAAATTTTCTATACATTCAACATTCACTCATAAATGATGGAAATAGTCCAACATATCACATCTTATAATATACCATCATTACAAACCTTCAGACAAATACTTAACATATTATGTCTTAATAATATTTCACCGAGTTAATCTTAGTAAGAGTTTAGAATGAAACTTTTCCAAAATTAAATTATTTATGAAGCAATAGATGGCAGTGAGGGTAACAGAATGTTTAAGAAAAAGAAAAAAGGGGTGGTGGTATAGGTGTTATATCGAGGAAATATTTAAATATTGTTAAATGTCAAGAGCATTTGTGGTTTGAAATAAGGTTGGGTAAACAAGAATGGATGGTGGCTGTAGTGTATATAGTTACTGGAGATAGTCAAACTGTAATGGAGTGGAACAGTAATATATATGAATGCCTAGTTAAGGATATACAAATTTTTAAAGAAAAGGGGAAGAGAATAATGGTTATAGGGGATATGAATGGACATATTGAAGAAATTGATGATGTAGATAATAAGAATGGTCAGTTTTTGAAGGAATTTTGTCAAAGAGTAAATTTGAGCATTGGGATTTATCAAATATGTATGAGGGACAATACACATGGTCTAGGAATAATGTATTTCACACAATAGATTATGTATTGGTAGAGAAAGAGAGAATGAATAAAATATAGGAAATTAAGGTGTTTGATAATGAAGAGAGAGTATGTAATAGTGATCATAATTTTATTGGGTAATTATAACGTAATCGGGCTTGGCCACTAGATGGCATTGTTGGAAGTCAAAAACAATACAATACAATGTTCGGGGCCGCGTTATATTTTTAAATCGAATCGCTGTTTTTTTTGGGGGGGTTATTAATTTATTGATTGCTATAACTTTTTTTTTCATGCCTTTTTATTAAAAAAGTTGTTTAATTTTAATTTTGTATTTAGTAAATGACAACCTTTTTATTTAAATCGCTGGTTTTGGACAAAGCTGCTACTCTGCGGTGTCTATTTAGTGATGTCTTTCACTTAATTATTGGTAAACGACAACCTTTTTTTTTATTTTTAAATCGCTGTTTTTGGACAAAGCTGCTACTCTGCGATGTTTATTTAGCGATGTCTTTTGCTTAATTATTGCTTTCTACATAACAAAACAACTGTGTAGGGTTAGGGTTAGTTTTAGGGTTAGTTAGGGTTAGTTTTAGGGTTAGGTTTAGGGTTAGTGTTTTGTTTTTTTGTAATGCTAAAATAAAAGATATCAAAACCGTAACCGTAGTCAGACAAAAGAAAGAAAACTCAAACTTTTTTAAACAACAACAAACACATATAAATGTCTTATTTACTTATTAAACATGTTTATAATATGTGCTTTCTATGAAATTTACAAAAAATCGTGTATATTTTTATTGGACAGCAGAAATACTCGGCTTCTGTTTTCGGCAACTGTGGAAAAAGTTACGCGATCGCTAGCTATTTTATGAACTACGTGGTATTTCACGTGAAAACGAGATTTTGCACGCGAACTCAGCCAAATTCTGTTGACGTACCGTTGGCAAGCTTTTACACATTACACCTTCTCAAAATAAGGGTGTGGCCATTTGGAAAATTACTATAAACTCAGGTTTCTTAAATTCATTACAAATACAAAGATTGTGTAATGTATATTGTAAAAATTTGACTAATCAAACTACACACACATATATATCAAACTGTACATGAAAGATAAGTGTGTGGATTCACAGTAACTGTTGCAAAGCAGAAATAGGCCGTATTATTTCTGCGTTACATCATCATCAATGGCCTTCTTAATGGCTAAGACAAACGTTAGATGTTTTCTATAGCCATAAGTCAGGCCTTGTAAACGGAATTTGTTAGGTGTTTTGGCGAGCCAAAACGCCATAAAGTGGCCAAGCCCGATTAGGTTATAAGTACCAATGTGATGGAGGATAGAAATAATAGTGAAAGATGTGGATGGAGAGTGAATGATAAGAATAAGTTGGAAGAATATAAAATAAAAGTTGAAGAAACCATGGAGCAGTTGGATGGGGATGAGTATAAAAACTGGTGTGGTGAAATAGAAAAAGTGGCAAATAGGGTTTTAGTTGAGAATATGCAGAAGAATAAAAGTAATAAAAAATGAGAGTTAGTAAAAGTGTAAAAGAGAGGAAAGAAGCATGCAGAGAATATAAGTGTGCTATTAAGAACAAAGAAAATGAAAATGATATTAATGCTAAATGGGGAAAGTACTTACAAAAGAAGAAGTTGGCTAAAATGGATAATTATAGAGAGAGGATGAAGTGAAATAGTAAATTGTTGGAGGATATTAATAAAAGTGGAAGAGATGGGAGTAAAAAATTTTGGAATTACATTAAAAGGAGAAAATGTTGGGGAAAGAGAGATAGTATTAATAGATGATGAAGGAATAGAATGAGAGAGAGTCTTAAATAGATATATAATGGATATAGAAAAGATGTTAGATGTGAAGGAAGTAGTGATAGAAAAAATGAAAGCAGTTAGTAATGGGAATATTAGGTTCACAAAAAATGAATTGAATGAGGCAGGGAAGAGATTGAAAAGTGGAAAGGCAAGAGGTTTAGATGGATGGGCAGCAGAGATGGTAATAAATTTAGGGCATAGAGCAAAAGCAAAGTTATTATCATGTTTTAATAAAATGGCACAGAAGACAGTTTTCCCGGTTAGTTGGAGTAATACAAGAATAAGATTATTATTTAAAGGAAAGGGTACGGATCATAGAAAGTTAAATAATTATAGACCGATAGCGGTAACATCAGTTTTATATAAAGTTTTCTCATATATGGTAGCTGGAAGAGTTGTAAAATGGATGGAAGAGAATAATATAGTGGGGGAAATGCAAGGAGGTTTTAGGTCTGATAGGCGTATAGGAGATAGTTTGTTTGTAGTTATGCAACTTATGGAGATGAGTAGGAATTCAGGTAGATCATTATATATGAGTTTTATAGATATAGAGAAAGCATATGATAGAGTAAATAGAAATAGATTATGGGTAAGGTTAGCCAATTTGGGAATGGATGAAGCTTTAGTAAATATTATTAAGAAATTATATGAAAATGATTATTATACTTGCCAGTTAGGAGATATAGAATCAGTTAAAGTTAAAAATGGGTTGGAATTAAGGCAAGGATGCCCTATGTCACCTATTTTGTTTTTGTTGTTTTTGAGTGAAATGGAGAAAGAAATAGAAAGACTAGGAAGAGGGGTACAAATACCATTAATAGGTGGCAAGTGGGTATATATTTTGTCGGGTCGTTTTTTTTGCAGATGATATCTTTTTGTGTGCAGAAATAAGAGAAGATATGGAAATTATGTTGAGGACATGTGCAAGGGTGGATAAAGAGATGGGGATTAAATTTAGTGAAGAAAAATCAAATATAATGATGGTTAATACTGGGGAAAGAGAAGATGTAGAATTTTTATTGGGGGATATAAAGTTAAGTGTGGTGGATAGATATAGGTATTTGGGAATCATCTTATGTAATCAGGAAAATTGCTTGGATGAATGGGAGAAAAAATTGGTAAATGAAGCAAAGAAAAGAAAGGGTTTGTTAAAGAAACTAACAGTATTTTCATATAATAAATATGATGTAGCTAGAATAGTATGGAAGGGAGTTGCAGTAGCAGGGTTAACATATGGTAATGATGCATTATGTGTTAGTAAAAGGGTTTTAGATTATTTAGAGAAAGTACAAAAGGAAGTAAGAAGACATGCATTAGATGCAGAGATGTGGACAGCAAAGGAGGTAATTCAAGGAGAAATGGGATGGTCAAGTTTTTATATGAGAGATGCAAAAAATAAAATGAAAATGTTTGGTAGGTTGCAGTTTATGGATAGTAAAAGAATAGCAAAAATAGTGTTCAATTGGGTTATGAGTAAAGGGCAGGTAACAAGATGGGTGAGAAAGGTAATGCGGTATGCGAAAGATTTGGATAAAGAATTTATATCAGTATACTTGTATAAAAGGTGGGATGATTGTGTTAGGAGGATTGTTGAGTGTTATAGTGGTAAGGAATGGGATAAAAGAATAGAAGCATTAATAAAAAAATAGGGAGTTGGAGAGATGGAGAACTAGTATGTAGGGTAAGAAGAGTTTAAATATATATAGAAGTAAATGGAATATTGGATGCAAGTTAATTTATGATAATAGTAAGGAAAGTAGTTTATTATTTAAGGCTCGAACGGGGTTTTTAGCAACAAGAGAATGTACATGTAAATGGAAAACTATGAGTGATTTAGTGTGCAAATTGTGTAAGGAAGGTATAGAAAATATTAGGCATCTGTTGATTGAATGTAAATGCTTGAAAGCAGAAAGGGTACAGATAATGAAGTTATGAGAGAATAGACATGAACAAAGTGACTATACAGAAAGTGAGTTATTAGTTTTTATGTTGGGTTTGCGAAGAGATAAGGGGGACTTAGATATAAAGGCCATAGAGTTGACACAAGATTATGTTGTGGAAATGGGATGGGGCAGAATATGGGAAGACTTAAGAGGGGGGAATGGAAAATAAAGTGGCTAACAGGTTTATCTGGGCATAATTGCTGAGATATTCTTGACTTCGTTTAAGGAGAAGCCAAAATACATCACATCACATCAAGAGTAACTTTAGATAAATTTATCATCCAGAAAACTGACAAACTTTTGAATGTTATCGGGAATGTCTTCAAAATAATAGAGAGATGCATTAATTATTTATCAATTCAGACTTTTTCCAAATCTTTCTACCTTTAGCTCTAGTTCATAAAAATTTGTAGCCATTTTTCTTTTTAAGATCATTATGCAATTTTTTTTTTTTAAGTTTTTTTTTCCAAAAGTAATGACTTGTTCCTTTTAATACTGTACATTGCTCATTTTTCCTTCTAATCTTTTTATACTTTTCTAAACCACTCAATATTTAATAATCATCTAAATTTTAGTGGGCCATTAAATAACTTTGTATGTTCTTCTATTACAAATAATCCTTTTTTTAAATTATATTTTTTTTGAATTATCAGAAGTTAATTATTTCATATTTATTAATTAATATGACTATATTATTGATATATGCAAAAAAAATTTATTTTTTAGATTTACTTTGATCCGAATCATTTTGGGTGATTTTGATTTTCATCAGTTAGAAGAAGCCAATCGTATTATGGGACCTATTTTTTTTTTTACTTATGTCTTTTTTGTTTTCTTTGTTTTGCTGGTAAAAAAATAATTTCAGTAATTTGCATTTATATATACTTTTACAATTTACTGTATAATATAATTGGTATTATTATATTTTTTAAGAACATGTTCCTTGCTATTATTAATGATACCTATGCAGAAGTGAAATCAGAAATTTCCCAGCAGAAGAATGAATTTGAAATTTCAGATTATTTTAAAAAAGTAAGCAAATTATCTAGATGAAATATAGAAAAAAAATTTCATCACGAGATTTATATAGTTTATTTTTTTATGTTTTTATGTTTAAATTATTACTTTTTTTTTTTGTTTTAGCGATATAATAAAATGTTGGCCAAACTTCATTTAAAAAGAGATAAAATTATTGATATTCAAAAAGCTCTTCAGACTGCTGATATTAATCAAGATAAAATGTTAGATTTTGATGAATGGAGAAAACTTTAAAAATGTAATTTAAACTTTTTTGGTGGTGGGGGTATTTGTATTTTCAAGTTTTTAAAACTTTTACTTTTGTAATTTATTAGGAGGGGATATAGTGATATGGAAATTGAAACAGTATTTGCAAAATATGATTTAGATGGAGATAGAATTCTAGATGAAGAAGAACAGCGAAAGATGCAAGAAGATTTGGCAGAGCAAAGAGTAAGGTTTCATTTAATTAGTTATAATTTATTTAAATATTAATTACTAAATGGCATGTGATAATTTACTTTTTTAGTTTTTTAACAATCATGTTATTCTTTTTTTAAAAAAAAAAAAATTATATATTTAATAAATTTTAAGTGATTTTCATTATAATCTAAATTTTCATGTTTGACGTTATATTGACTTTACTTCAAATTGTTAGATCGGAAGTCGAACTCCAATAATAATAATAATAGATTGATTTTACTTCTAGATAAAGGCCATAACTATTAAAATTCATATTATTAAAAAAAAAATCTGATTTAGGTTAGATTATGTCTCAGTAAAGTAGTACCACAGTTTTTTAATGAATTTTAGGCTAATATCTTAAGTTTGAAGTATTATTTTTAAGCAGATGACTTTAAAGGGCACATAGACTTCAGTTATTTCACAAAAGAGAGGAAATGAAAATAGAGTAATAAATAAAATAATTGTCACATATATATTTTTAAATCTAATATTATTTTCTGTATAGAAAACCAACTCATTAATGAATCTTTACCACTGGTTTTTGTAATACATTAATATGAGAAACTTCTTTGAATGAGAGCATTTTTTTTTTATTTTATGCTGGTTTTATATGAAAGATTCTAATTAGACTGTTTTCTTTCAAATAATTATCATTATATTAGTATTAATTTGACATTCTTGTTTTTTTAGTCAGATTATATTCTTAAAAATAAATTATTAAAGCACCTGCATATTGCTGAAATCAAATGCCCTGATAGAATCAATAAAGACAATATATAAATCACTCTTTTATTCCTGGCAGTTTTTTTGCATTTGTCTGGTAATGATTCTCCAGAAGCATATTGAATCTTTGGAAACCATTGGAAGCAACATATTCAACAAAATACTTGAAAGAAACCTTGCTATTGTGGATAATCAACATTTTCCATGATAATTAGTGCAATTTTCTATTTCTTTTACTTTTAAAAATTGAATTTCTAATAAAAGCATCGATAAGATGAGGCAACATAACTTCCAATATCATCAGCCTATTTTAAAACTTCTCCAGATATTTTATTAGGACTATCAGCCTTTCCCTTTTTAAGATTACAATGAGCTGTTTTGACTTCACTATGCTAGACATTTGTGTCCAAATCCAAATGAGGAGATGAAATCGATATGCCATTAAAAGTAGTCATTTCAACTATTGTATTTTTTTTTCAAATGATGATCAAAATACACCTTTCATCTTTTCAAATTACCATTATCATGGTACAAGATAGTCTCATTGCTGGATTTAATAGGATTGTGATGCTGCTTCTCTGGTCCACAGGTTGCTTTTAGTTTTTCAAAAAAAGATCTAGAATGATAACAACTAATCATTTTTAAATATTTTATCAGTTATTAGACTTCTGTTTTTAAATTTCTATATTTATTATGAAGTCCATATTAAATTTATTATTCTTTTCAAGCAGAAAATGCCATGTTCTTTTAAATTGTATTACTAATAATAAGATCATTGTATCAGAAATATAGTCATGATTTTTCTTTTTAATTGACCCAATAATATATTTACTTATATTAGTAATATACTCCTTCATATCTCAGAAAAATGACAATCCTGAAAATCCAAATTAGAAATTTTAGCATTTAATAGCTATTGAAATTTAGATCCTTCTAAAGGATGAAGATCAGCTCTCTTGCAGATAAGATTGCTATAAGATCTTGTTGTGTATTCAGCTATAAAACTGACTACCAACAATTATCACAAAATTATTAATTATCCAAAACATTAAATAAGATATATATACACATCAATTAAGATTTAACTAAATAGCATTCATTAATTCCTTAATATACACATTAACATTAGTCCTTGATTTAAAGTTCTAAATCTTCAATGCTATAAACACCACCAAGGAAACAAATATTGCCACTCCAATAATGGTGGATCTGAGTGAATACTAAAAGTTTATACTCACAGTATTTAAAACACACTCCTAACTGAGACTTCTCAGGCATACACAAATAATAAAAGACTGGTGAGGTCTATAAACATTTTCCCTAGCCGTCTATCTTTGACCTTCAGAGGCATGGGCTCTGGGACATTTCCATCATTGCAGAAAAATCTAGGGGGCACTTATCCCTCAACTTTTCTTAAAAGTCCTTATGACAACAACACACAATAGCACACGATAAGTGGAGGAAAGCTGACGAAAGCGCTCTTTTATTGCGTGCACTATTTATACTGTTTTCTCCTTGTTTGAATTCATTGATAAATTCTTATCATTCCAGTGTAAAAGTAAATACATTAGACTAATGCATTTTTACAATGACGATAAGGATCTGGCTTCTAATTATGACTATTCGCATTCCATAGTAATTAGCTTCAAATATTTATTCCACTTGTTTTTTCTTAAAATAGTTTAATGGTTTGATTTTAACAATACACAATTTTCTTGGTATTTTAAATCCATGAGTTATATCTGGCCTTGAAAATAATCATTTGCATTATCTGTCAGCAATCTTTTATAGAATGCTTTTAAGTTACAATCTTTATCTGTTTAAGTCTAATTTATCTGCAAACCAATCTTTCTTCACTAAAAATTAGACTTAAACTTAAATTATCAAAATAAAGTTTCCTTTATTTTTACAGAATTTATTTTTTCATTACTTTTTTTAAAGCTTACATATCTGTTTACATTTATATTTCCATTAATTATAAGCAATCTTTTTATTGCTTTTTAAACTAGATATGTATTTACAATTCATTACTGTTTTTTCTCTGAAGTAAAACTTAGCTTTATAACTTACAGCTCTCAAGTTAAAGTCTAATATATTTTCTACATAATATAGCACCCCCCCCCACTTCAGCGAAATACCCTATAAACCCCAAGTCTATCCAATTTACATTTTTTTACGAATAGGCTTGGGTGATTTTTTTTCTACTATTGCAACTTTCTGTTCTGAAATGTTTTTTCAAGCTTTATTTTTTAAACAATTTTCCCACCGCATTATTTTTTGTCTTAGGGTTTCTCATTTTCTTTTCAGAATTTTGACTGGTCTATCCCACCCTCTAATGTGGTTTTTGTGATGTCTTTTTATGCCACCATAGTCTCCATTAATCATTTCTGCTTGATTCAACAGATTCTTTACTGCTGCCCCTTTGAACCAAGTTTTACTAGACCTCTCTCTACCACATACTGGTACTACAATTCTGAAACTCACATTAGCCATTTTTTTTTTCTCGCTAGGTTTCTTCTTTAGCTTCTTGTGCAAATGATCATAGCTTGGCTTTACCACTCATAGGCTTTGCTTTTCAAATTGGTCTGCTTGCCAATTATTCACAGCATTAATATTTATACTTATGTTTAACTTGTGAAACCAGTCCCACCCTATTAACGGGCTGATTTTTTTCTCTTATGTATAAAGGCAATTTTAATATCCTATTTTTATCCTTTATAGGCACTATAGCATAACCCAGCATACATAATTCTTTGCCGATAACATCTACTGTTTTTATATTTGTCTGCCTAATTGAAATGTCATTGCGTTTTTCCTTAATCACTTTCCATAATTTCTCTGAGCACAATGAAATGCCCGATCTGATGTCTTTGTTACAGATTTTTAATTTTAACATAAATTTATTTCTCAGACTTGCTCTCATATTATTTGTGCTCAAAATATCATCTGTTACACTTTCATTTGAATTTATGTTATACTGCCACTGACTACTGGATTTTGCCTTACACACCCTTTTTAATGTTCTTTTACATTACAGTTATGGCACTTTTCTCCCAGAAACCTACACTGGCTTTTTATATGCTCTTTTCTATCACAGCAAATCAAATAATCAATTTCTCTGATCCATTTACTGTATCATCTTCTTTATGATCTGTTTTCCACACATCTATATTCTCATTTTCAGTTTTATTTTTAAAACAAACTATCACACAGCAGATTTTTTTTCAGACTATCATCAAGCAGACCCCATAATAATCGATCAAGCATTATTTCATCTACATAGTTCCCTTATAAGCAATCTTTTGCTAATTGCTTTAAAATTAAACCGTACTCTTTTATAGATTCTCCCTTTGCTTGTCTTCTGTTTCTTAGAGACAACCAAGCTATGTACTTCGATTTACTGGGGCTAAAATAATCAATCAACTTTTTTACAATATCATCATATGCTACTGCATTCTTTGTAAGTAACTCGTAATATTTATTTATTATCGCAATTACCCCTCTGCCTGATAGACATAACAGAGCAGCTATTTTTTTCTTCTCATCCACAATACCATTTAGCAAGAAAAAAATGTCTAACTGAATAGCATAAAACAGCCATTCCCCAGCATGCCCTACATCAAATTCGCTATTGCTAACTGTCCCAATGACTTCACGAGAACAAACCTATTTACATGAGACACTAATTTATAAACACTATTTTACAACAAATCTCTACGTTCGCACCTGGTTCGAATGCATCCTGTCATCTGTGCCAGCTTTGTTGTGTATTCAGCTATGAAACTGACTACCAACAATTATCACAAAATTATAAATTATCCAAAATGTTATTAAATAAGAATAAAATATATTTATTTACATATTATATATATATATGTATACACATCAATTAAGATTTAACTAAATAGCATTCATTAGTTTCTTAATATACACATTAACATTAGTCCTTGGTTTAAAGTTCTAAATCTTCAATGCTATAATCATGACCAAGGAAACAAATATTACCACTACAATAGTAATATACCTAAGTGAATACTAAAAGTTTATATTCACGGTACCACACTCCAAATTGGGCCTTCTCAGGCATACGCATAATAAAAAGACCGGTAAGGTCTATAAACATTTTCCCTAGCCGACTATCTTTCACCTTCAGAGGCACGGGCTCTAGGACACTTCCTTCATTGCAGAAAAGACTAGGGGAGAGGGATTTTCCGTTCAGCTTTTCTTAAAATTCCTTATGACAGCAACACTCAGCAGCACACAGTAAGTGGAGGAAAGCTGATGACAGCACTCTTTTGTTGCACACACTATTTATATTGTTTTCTCCTTGCTTGAATTCATTGATAAATTCTTATCATTTCAATGTAAAAGTTAATCCATTTGTCTAATGCATTTTTACAATTATGATGAGGATCCAGCTTCTAATTACAGCTGTTCACATTCCATAGTAATTAGCTTCAAATATTTATTCCATTTGTTTTCTCCTAAAATAGTTTAATGGTTTGATTTTAACAATGCACAGTTTTCTTGAGATTTTAAATCCATGAGTTATATCCAGTCTTGAAAATAATAATTTGCATTATTTTTCTGCAATCTTTTATAGAGTGCTTTTAAGTTACAGTCTTTATCTGTTTAAGTCTAATTTATCTGCAAACCAATCTTTCTTCATTGAATTAGACTTAAACTTAAATTATCAAAATAAAGTTTCCTTTATTTTTACAGAATTTATTTTTTCATTACTTTTTTTAAAAACTTACATGTTTATTTCCATTTTCATTAATTATTAGTGAGCTTTTTAAACTAGATAGGTGTTTACAATTCATTACTGCTTTTTTTCTGAAGTAAAACTTAGCTTTATAACTTACAGCTCTCAAGTTAAAGCCTAATATATTTTCTACAAAGTATAGCAGATCTGCTTTCTTAAAGAAATTATCTTGTAGGTGCTTATGTTATATAAAATTCCCTTGTATTTTAACTCCTAACTATTGTAATGGTCAGAATCGTGTGTTCAGCCAACAAGATTCAGAGATCTAGCAAACCCAGCATGTTTGGGATATGGTAATTGCAGAACAGTATTAAGCTTTAACCTATTTGCCAGTGCTCCAAAATCTCCACTATCTGACCAATGCTCTGATGCTACTAATAATAATCATTTTCTTTCGGTCCCGGTGATCAGGGTAAAATAAGGACTCTATGATTCAAAATCAGCCTCAGTCATGAATTAGTTGCTAAATTAATTGATACGGATACCAGCTCCCATAAGAATCTAATACTTTTACAATGCTTAGAATACCATTTATATATATATATATACTTCAGGGATTTTGAGTAGACTCATAGATCACTTAATTAAGTGTGGATATAGTTGGGTGGATGTGGTGAACCAGGGAAAGACACAACCAATGTATAAACATAAATATACATAATTTATTAAGAACAAATTCAATAAGAGATAGAATAACAATGATAATATTTAGATTTCATTGTGGTACATGTATGAGTATTACAAATGAACTATATGCTAATAATTACAACAATATTTACATATCAATATGATAAGTGAATGAGCATTACAAAAGAACTGTATGCTAATAATAATAACTATATTTGGGTATCGGTATTATATGTGTATGAGCATTACAAATGAACTATATGATAATTTGATCAAGAAATATGCCACTATAAAATTAATATGCCAATTGTCAAAAGTTGGTTTAATACCTGGTTATATATTATTAAGTTAGAGGCCAGAAATATATATATAACAGATTGATGTGTGTGTTTACATACATAGGGGAAGTTGAGTATTTTTTTTATTATTATATTTATTTTATTAATCCCAGCAAGAGTTATGGAACAAAGCATAATTCTAGCTACTTTTATTATTAACAATTACATTATAGACATGGTTTATCCATCCTTCACAACATTACTAACAGGCATGATTAATAAACCTAATTACAGAAGACAGGAGTATCTGGGATTGAAGTCTGTGCTGACTATCTTATTATAGGCATTGGCTGGATATGCCAATCTCCATTATCGAGTCATAAGAAATATATATATCTTCCTTTGTAGTCATGTCCGCTCTTGGCGTGGTACATGCAGGAAACTTGAGCGTGGGTTATGAATCACTGTCGTCATAGAATACCCATTTATCAGCTCAAAAACACGGCTATCTCCAATACCAGTAAAATATCCGTCTGGCAGCTTGCATAGTATTGCTCGACATCTATTCATTTATTGGAAGTATGTAGGCACAGATTATTCTACCAAGTAACACTGATATACTTGCCAAAAGGCACTAACTCATACTTGGATAGATATTTAAGCCTGTATTTAAAATTTAATAAAAAAAGCAATGATGTGAAAATCAGGATAACCCTATTTTATAGGCTATAAAATGCCCATGAGCTTAAATATAAAGCTTAATTACAAATTATAATAATAAATCACTAAGGAGGCAATAAGATATGCCTGCTGAGACAGAGTACTTTTCCCCTAGATATATGCGTCATTAAATAGATATAGTGGGATGAATACATATTTTTATAATAAATAACATTGCCAGTTTTACATTTAAGAAAAAAAAACATGATTATTTCTTTTAACTCATAAATAAACGCACATATAGATTATTTCATTTAATTGTCATAAAGAATTTCAACCAAATATAAACTAAATAGATGTGGACTTAAATAATGATTTTAGCACTAATTTATTCTTAATTATGTTAACGAGGTATAGGTTTAATTACCTATATACAACTAGATTGTAAGTTTTAATTCAGATATTTGATTTTTCTTTTTTTTTTTTTAAACAAACAAATGACAACATTTAACTAACAAAGATTTCAACGAATGATTTAAGAAATTCAAGCTTGCACTTGTTACTTTAAAGTTATAAAATGATTATTATTCTCCATCCTAAAGATTGGAGACAAAACAAACAATTTATATATTAATTGATTAAATATTAAAATCTCATCCCTCCAAATATTTGTGAGTTGGAATATTGATGTAATATAGATAATATTAATCAATAAGATACATATATATAACTAAAGAAAAAAAATGACATGGCATATTTCAAAATAAATAATAAAAAATTGTATTTATAGAGTTTATAGAATTTTGTACCATTAACAATTAGAAATTAAGTTCTGACATAAACTGATTTGTTATAAAAGAGTTATTACACTTATATATATATATATATTAATGTCTTTTTTTAAAATTACTTCTTCCTTTGGAATCAAGTCTATTTACCAAGTAGTTATGAATCTGAGGGATTTAAATCTAGACATTATAGAGTTTATAGAAGGCACTTTAAATACTTTATCTTTAAAGACTAAAAGTTCATACTTGCATTGGAGACTGTTTGATAAGGCAGGATGGTACAACTACTCTTTTTTAGGTCAAAGCTTAAGATCTGGGCAAGCTTTTGGTTTACTGGTGTGCCAGTCAGATGATGTATGTTGGCTTAACTCAGTTCGAATACTAGGTGAAAGTATCTCAAGGCCACCCATATGCGAGATATTAAATCAAGATACCATGACCTCTGCCCTCTTCACCTATTATCGAGTCTAATCATGAACCAACAACATTATCTGAGACATACATAAATTATTTGTTCACCTGGCCCAAACATAGCCTCAGGAGAGAGACATGGACAAGAATACTTATAGAACTAAACAGTTAAATGTGCATAAAAGTCTATGAAAATTGTGTTTTGCGTGCCTGGATCATTGGAAAAGTAAAATAAAGCATTAAAATAAAATTAGAAAACTCAAGCTTTTTAATTAAATAAGATATTTAATTAATGACTTTTAAAATGTTAGTAATGTTTTAATGGCCTCCACTATTCCCCTGAATTAATGAAAAACTAATTAGACAATAAAAACAGATAGTAATGATATAATATTTTTGCGGTCTAAGTCTTTTCTTCCCAATTTTAATAAAATTGTCAACTCGACTCTCCTCGATAAAGCACAATAAAAAAAATCTTTCGCAAAGCATTTTCGAATTGCTTTGTGCTAAAAACAGTTTAAAATTATTTAAGATGTATATAGCTAAATAAGATATACGTAATGAGCTAATGGCAGATAAAAGAAGCGTTATCGAGGAGATCAAGTTGGCAAACAAAGGAAACTTACTCGTATTGAATTTACAAACATAAATGAAAACTGGAAAGATATTTTAAATAAAAAATTAACCTTTACTTACACCGCAATGGAATACGAAATATTGATAATATGTTAGCAAAGAGGAATAGCACAGGAAAAGGGTTAAATATAAATAGATAGATGATCACACAATATATATATACATCTAAGATTAGGCTAATAGAAATAATTACGTTACAAATATAATTAAATAAAACAATTCAAAAATATACTACAATAATGCAATTTAGAAAGGTATGATCAAAAAGGGTAGAACAGTAAATAGTTCATGAGGAGAGATACAATTACCATCCTGGTTCCTTTGTCTTGTTCCCACGATGTTTGTGGCTTGATACATCCATCGATAGGTATTTGTCCGGGCAAGGAAAAATGGAAATACGTAGCATTCTTTCAAGGAAAGTCCCACAGACACGGCACAGAGTTCAGATTAATATTGGTTGGATACTACGGCATTTTGATAGTTTTTAGGAATCCCGGCGGGAGGCAAAGCTATTTGCCTAACAACCAAACAATCAAATCCGTCAAATTCATATGACTTTTAACTCAAGGCATGTTAATACTTCTCCGTGATTTTGAGGACGACAGTTAAATAACTTTTTGGAACCAAAATCTCAATGAGAAGCAAAATCTGAGAAAACTGAATGAATTCTCCTAAAGAGAAATCTGAAAAAGCAGCAAGAGAAATCTCAATGAATTCTCCAAAGAGAAATCTGACTGAAAAGCATGCACAAGATCTGAAAGAATTCTCCAAAGAGAAATCTGACTGAAAGCAAGCAGGTGAAATCTCTAATAGGAAAAAGAAGCCAAGTCTTTTGTTCTCTCTCCTATTTATACCTTTTTTTGTAAGCTACCTTCTATTGTTTTGCATATGATCTTAGATCTTGATAAGCCCCCCCACGCTCCTTTGTTTCAAGGTAACATTTTCTAAAAATAACTTTTACTTTTTTATTCTAAATTTCTTTTTTTAAACTTTGAATTTTATTAATTAAAAAAGAAAGAGAAGGCCATCTTTAATTTGCCTTGAATGGGCTAATTAATTAAAAACATACATTCCTTTAGAAAATGTTGGCGGGCTTATCTCAAAATAAAATCATACGCCGTATTTTAACAAGATTTTAAAAGAAAAATATATTCTTATTTCTTTTAATAAAATAAGCATTTTATTTCAGCAGAATTTTGCATTAACTCATATATATACGCTTGACATATATATATGTTTGATCAATAGGTTTTAACAAGTAATTTTTAACAGCAATTTAATGATAGAACAGAATTTATTTAAAAGAAAATATTTAAATGCAAATACACATTTAATAAATGTAATTAATTTTGGCTGTAATGCAAAACCCTGCTGATATTGGACTATAAACTTAATTCAGGTCTACAATACTAATTAAGTTTATAGGAGGCTGTGAAGCATGGATCAGACTTCCGGATCCATTGCTTTACTGGATATAGGAAAGGACTGGATTTGAAGCTGATACATTCTCCCTTTCTTTGCAGCAGCATCATGGAATCAATAGGTTTCTCCACACCAAAGATGCACTCTCTTCCTCCAGAGATCATCCAACATGGGGAAAGCTTAACTTGCTTCTACTCAGAAACCATGGTGATACATGAAAACCAGCATGATGTCTACTTACATTCAGTGGTACATTAGAGAGTATAAAAAAGAGAACTATAATCCAGTATTTATAAGCCTACAAATCTAAAAAAATCTTAGTCAGCAGAAATCAAGAAATAATACCTAGCAACCCCTACAGCTATCCTGTCTAAAGTTTTTCTTTTCTCTTCTTATTTTTGAAAATAAAATATTTTAATTAATTTCCCAGACTCACTTTTTCTGGAAAAGAAAATATACCGGTTGACTAATTCTTAATTTGCACCAATCTGCAAAACCTTACCAAGATTAAAATAAGGTAAAAAAACTTAACTGGTCTCAAAGACAAGAAATAATTTGCATCCCAATGGAACTGTATTTTTCCAAATGTTTTATAAAAGACTTATAGAAATTTTTGCTTTTAGCTGAATGTTTGGCTATCAATTACTAAAATCTGTTAATTGCAAAACAATGAGTCAACTTAATTTTTCCATTTCTTTTTTTAGAAAAACATACAAAACAAAAAAAAAATACATTTTTTTTCCCAAATATATAATTGAAATACACTTTAGTGTTAACAATATATATATATACATGTACCATCATTCAATCATACACACACCTGCATATATATATATATATTATTTTGTTAATGGGGGTAAAGAATTAGCTAGTAGATTTATCAGCCTATGTTCATATTACATAAATACCATGAAATTCTGTGTGTGCATACACACAGACTGCTTCATTATAATATAATCTATTAAATGCCATTATTTTATGTATTCATGTTGCAGTATAATGATTTTTCTGCCTAAACAAAATGTCTGTAATATTCAATCCACATATTATGCAAAAATTCCATGACAGCAGGTCATTTGAATTTGTAGCACCAATATCATTATTTCCAATAACTTTTGGGGACAGTCTAGTATTTGTACACATGCATTAGTCTTCAAAAATAAAAATTTGGATTTTTTAATAGTATTGTTGAAATAATGCTATTAAGAAAGAGTAAAACCTAATGTTAGAGCATATGAACTAATAAAATAAACTTCACTATTATTCACCAGCCAAATTTAGATACTGTAACAGTAGCTGGGTTCAAACCCTGTTACAAAAAAAGAGAAAATGTATATTTTAGATCATTTTTATTATTATTATTTTTATAATTATTATTGGAAAAATCACACAGACAAACGCACGTGTATTTGCTGGAATGATGGGTATGGGTAAATATTTTAATTGGCATACATGTATATAGGTAAATGTTGTTTTTGGAAGAAAAAAAAGTAAAAACTAAAAGATTTTAAAGTGTGTGAAAGAAAAGTTTCTTTTACAGTTATTATTTCCCGAATTAATTAGCCAAACTTATCTTTTATTGTTCAAGAAACAGTTCTAACTACTTGATGGCTATCTCATTTTTTTTTAATTAAATGGATTTTGTGGAAATAGTGTTTAAAATTAATGAATGTGGAATGCCCATTGATTATTAAATTCTTTTCGACTTCTTTTGTCTAGTTAAAGTCAACGAAAAGAGTGCAATTAAAAAGTTCCAAGAATTTAAAAAAAAAAGATAAGTAAAAGTCGAGGTTGCTAAGTGGTTTTTCTTTTGTTGGCATTTTTATAAAAATATATTTTTTGAAAACAAAGAAATACCAGAGATAAGGAGAAAGGAAACTCAGATTATTAATTAAAAAAACAGAAAGTGTTTGCTGAGCTGAGGGGGAAGAAGGTCTAAAAAGAGAAAATTTAATAAATTGGCTGAAAAGCAGAAAAGATCGGGAATAAACTGTGTTTGTTGCCTTCATAGCTGGACAGATTGTGTGCGAACTGAAATAAAACACCAAGAAAACCTCATGGATCACATGGGGTAAAGTCACCATCATGCTGGGGTCTATGTTAGGACTCCAGCTCTCTATCTACGCCACATAAACCATTAGAATATATGTACCACCTTCAACATCCCTAAATTGCCCTTCCGAACCATAACTATTTTGTTCTAGGGCAGATCGTCTGCCATTCCTGAATATATTCAAAGGAAAAGGAACAGCAAAATAAATACGCTACTTTAGATGGACTAAATGGTTGGAATATTAAGCAGAAGAGGTGGATGCCATATTTTGCCTATGCTAAATCCCAGGATTAAATTATGAGTGCACTCAGAAACATATACGTGGGTACTACAGACTGTAATACTGGTAAATATACATATTTTATATCATTTCAATCCTTAAACCTAATCAAATGCCAACTGTATGATTATCTAATGATATACATGTATTATTTAGTGTTTTTTTCTTTTAATTGTAATTAATTAAAAATATCGTATACATGATATGCCATTTTATTGTTTTCTTAGAATAAAATATTCTTGAATCTTAAATTAAACTGTTAATTTGTTTTGATACACATTATGTAATTTATGTATTTCAAAATCAGATACATGTGCATGCTGGTGTGCCTTTAATAATAGATTAAAGTGGTAGAAAAGTGCATGGGGGATTTTAAAAGGTTTAATTTAGATTTTAGTGAGAATTAAATAGAAATTTATAGAAAAGATTCTATTTAGAAGTTGGTTCCCTCTTCATTTCTTCTTCAGCGCAATGCACTACCACACCCTGAGTATTAAGATGGGCATCGAGTTAAATTGCTCAGTCAGACAAATATTTAATAGATCCTACGATTCTTGTTAACTAGCAAGATTGGTGCTTGGCAACAGACAAAAAAAAAGGATGTTGTCCATAAACGTGGAAATCTACTTAGATGTAAAGTTAAATCTGGGAGGGTTTGAATTATTGCAATTCTTTTATATATGTGTGTTTTGTGATCAGCTTCTTTTCTAACCCTTTTTGAATGACCCAGAATTCAGGAAAACTTCTTCAGAGGGGTGAATGACTCAAAATTATGGGAAAATTTTGCATGGGAAAGGCTGTCAATAAGGTACACATCACCGTATAAATTCACCCTCGGGAAGAAAGTATAAACATAAAATTTAGTTTGGATAAGGACGAATGTTTGATGTCAGATAATCTAAAAGTTAAAAAAGTAAAAAAAACATATACCAATGTGGGGAAATGTCACAATGGACTACCAACGATGGGGCTTTTGAAGAACGGAGATCGATAGAGTGAATGCAGCCGAAAGATATAGAGGGTGCATTAGTCAAAAAAAGAAAACTTTTTTTTAAAAGAGAGGAAATATAGTGGTTTTTTTAGGTATAAAGTTTGTTGCTGTTCAATTAAATAATTTTTTTTCGGGAAGGAGAGAAAAATAAGAAATAGAACTTGATGGTAGATAGGCAAATATAGCAAAAACAAAAAGGGGGAAAATAATAAATATTACGTGGAAAAATGTTCGGAGAGCTGGGACATTGAACCTGGCACATATTGTTAGTCTCAGTACAAAATAATATAAAATAAAATTGAATGAAAACCAGATCACAAGGTAATATGGATAAAGAAATGACAGATAAGGGAAAGGAAATGGACATGTTTGAATGAATCATGGAAAAGTTACAGGAAATGGAAACAAGATTATGGAAAGAAATAAATGTTGTAAAGAGAGAAGTAAATGAAAGGATATTAGAGGGGCATAGAGAAAACGAGAAAATATTGTTAGAATTGGAGAAAAAGCTAGAAATAAAATGCAGTCAGGTGGGAGAGAGGGAGAGTGAAAAGCAAACGAGATAGGTTGAAAGTAAAAGACAGTACATGTGAAAACGAATCTAAGCTGAAGGCCAAGGATAAAAATGAAGAAAAGGGCAAGACGAGCTTAGTCATTGAGAAAATAGAAGACCGACAAACTGCAGAGAAATGTATGTTTAACCATACTAATGTTAACCAATTCCTTAAGATCCATTCGTTCGCAGGCCAAATAGGAGAGGCACTAGTGGAGCACCTTAAAGGTCTACAGAAATATTTCAGTAGCATGTAGAAACTTGGTAGGGAAGCATTATCTTGCTGGGAGTGACTGTTTTACTAACCCCGGACCTTGAAAGAATATACAGAAGCAGTGCGAAAAACATTCTGGTTGGAAGAGTGGCAAGAGGTAGTCAGATGACATGTTATGCAAGAAAAGTACAGAGGGAGTGGCCAAGAGAACTACATGCAATTTTTTCGGCATCAAGTGGCCAAGTTACGGATCTTGGACAAATGTAATATGACCGAGAGCCACATAATTAGAATCAGAAAACATTTGCCAGTGAGAATCGAACAAATGCTGATAGGGATTGGAAAATCATCGATTGAAGAGATGGCCGAAGTGTTGAACACTATAGACTTGAGTGAAAGTGAGCACAACAAACCCATAGATTGAGGCAAATGGAGAAATGATGAGCCGGGAAAGGATTCTAACTGCCAGAAACCAAAAAAAAAATTATAGGGAATAGAAGATAAAGGGAAGGGAAAAGATGTGTATATATATATATAAGGAAGAGTTAGGGTGAGAATTGTTTTTTGGGTAGCATTCAAAACAAAATAAACCTCATTTTGAAGTCTTTCCAACAGGGGGGCATTGTAACAGTAAATGGGTTCAAACCCTGTTACAAAAGGAGAGAAAATGTAGATTTTAAATAATTTTTATAATTATTATTGGAAAAGTCGCACAGACAAACGCATGTGTATTTGCTGGAATGATGGGTATGGGTAAATATTTTAATTGGCATACATGTATATAGGTAAATGATGTTTTTGGAAGAAAAAAAAGTAAAAACTATAAGATTTTAAAATGTGTGAAAGAAAAGTTTCTTTTACAGTTATTATTTCCCGAATTAATTAGCCAAACTTATCTCTTATTGTTCAAGAAACAGATCTAACTACTTGATGGCTATCTCATTTTTTTTAAATTAAATGGATTTTGTGGAAATAGTGTTTAAAATTAATGAATGTGGAATGCCCATTGATTATTAAATTCTTTTCGACTTCTTTTGTCTAGTTAAAGTCAATGAAAAGAGTGCAATTAAAAAGTTCCAAGAATTAAAAAAAAAATAAGATAAGTAAAAGTCGAGGTTGCTAAGTGGTTTTTCTTTTGTTGGCATTTTTATAAAAATATATATATTGAAAACAAAAAAAATACCAGAGATAAGGTGAAAGGAAACTCGCATAATTAATTAAAAAAACAGAGACTGTTTGATGAGCTGAGGGGGAAGGAGGTCTAAAAAGAGAAAATTTAATAAATTGTCCGAAAAGTAGAAAAGATCGGGAAAAAACTGTGATTGCTGCCTTTATAGCTGGACAGATTGCCTGCTAACTGAAATAAAACATCAAGGAAATCTCATGGATCGCATGGGGTAAAGTCGCCATCATGCCAGGTTCTATGTTAGGACTTCAGCTCTATCTATGCCACGTAAACCATTAGAATATATGTACTCCTTCAACATCCCCAAATTGCCCTTCCGATCCATAACTATTTTGTTCTAGGGCAGATTGTCCACTATTCCTGAATATATTCAAAGGAAAAGGAACAGCAAAATAAATATGCTACTTTAGATGGACTAAATGGTTGGAATATTACGCAGAAGAGACGGACACCATATTTTGCCTATGCTAAATCTCGGGATTAAATTATGAGTGCACTCAGAAACATATACATGGGTTCTACAGACTCTGTAATACCGGTAAATATACATGTCTTATATCATTTCAATCCTTAAACCTAATCAAACTCAAACTGTACGATTATCTAATGATATACATGTATTATTTAGTATTTTTCTTTTAATTGTAATTCATTAAAAATATTTATCATATACATGATATGCCATTTTATTGTTTTTTCTTAGAATAAAATATTCTTGAATCTTAAATTAAACTGTTAATTTGTTTCGATACACGTTATATAATTTATGTATTTTAAAATCAGATACATGTGTGTGCTGGTGTGCCTCTTATAATAGATTAAACTGGTAGAAAAGTGCGTGGGGGATTTTAAAAGGTTTAGTTTAGATTTTAGTGGGAATTAAATAGAAATTTATAGAAAAGATTCTATTTAAAAGTTGGTTCCCTCTTCATTTCTTCTTCGGCACAATGCGCTACCACACTCTGAGTATTAAGACGGGCATTGAGTTAAATTGCTGAGTCAGACAGATATATAATAGATCCTACGATTCTTGTTAACTAGCAAGATTGATGCTTGGCAACAGACAAAAAAAAAGGGACATCCATAAACATGGAGATCTACTTAGATGTAAAGTTGAAGCTGGGAGGGTTCGAATTATTGCAATTCCCTTATATACGTGTGTTTTGCGGTCAGCTTCTTCTCTAACCCTTTTTGATTGACCCAGAATTCGGGAAAACTTCGTCAGAGTGGTGAATGACTCAAAATTATGGGAAAATTTTGCATGGGAAAGGCTGTCAATAAGGTACACATCACCGTATAAATTCACCCTCGGGAAGAAAGTATAAACATAAAATTTAGTTTGGATAAGGACGAATGTTTGACGCCAGATAATCTAAAAGTTAAAAAAGTAAAAAGAACGTATACCAATGTGGGGAAACGTTACAATACCATTAATCTTTCATTGATAGAATGAGGATTTCCAAGAATAAAAAATAGTAAATTAGATTTTACAACAAATACATCACCAGTTTTCTCTTTTCATTGATTGACATGTCTTTTTGAAACAACTTCCTTATTCTATAAGACAAATTTCACTAAGAGAAGCTATATCTATTTTAAATCCTATGCAACTTCTTAATCACCAGTGCTAGCTTTCATTCTGGTCTTGAAGAGATTGTTCATGTATCTATATTTTTAAAAAAATAGATTTATGATACATATCTTTGGTACTATCACTGCTTCCTATTTTACCACTGCTACTGCTAATATTATTTCTAAAACAGGCAAAACTCCATACAATAGTGCCACTCAGTGCAAATCAGAGTAATCAATGGATGCCAGAAGGCTTGTGCATAAAGTCCCTATCTAGTGCCTATTCATACAATATCTCCAGACTAGTTTCTAGGTTGTGGCTTTTGCTAGAGAGGAGCCTTGGATCTGAGAGCACTGAACCTAGATCTTACTGAGTGGCACTACTGCATGGAGAGTTTTGCCTGTTTTAATAACAGTTATGAGCAAGCATAAGAAATGGTGATGATGTGATGTTTAGTGGTTTAATATTATTTCTATTGATTTAATGTAATGTATTAGACAGATAGATTACATTTTCTAGATCCCTTCTAGTAGGAAAAGGGATCCCTAAGTAAAGCTATCTAAACTTAAATTTTTGCCCACTGAAACTCCTGTTTAAAATCCAGTTTCAAACTGAATCATTACTGATTGTACTGCCTCAAGCAAAGATCACTATTAAGAAGTGCCAGCATATTAAGTCTGTCCTTATTATTGCTTTCTTAATTCTCAAGGTTTCATCTAAAAAAAAAAATTGAAAAGAGAAATTGGAATCAGAAGTGCTGTAAATTTAGTTAAAATTTCGTAAATGAGGTTTGTCATAATTAGTATAGAGGGATGACAAATGGCATAAGAGACTAATGATAACTGGGCTCTGCATTATGTTAAGTGACTAAAAAAGGAAAAGGAATCAGAAATGGTTGCATTGGAAACAGGATCTAGACTTTAATAAACCAAAATATTTCACTGGGCACTGTTTATTGATATTCTAAGTTAACCATTGCATCTGATGGTCATTCCACTATCTGTCATCTGTTGAGGCCTATGGTAACTTTAACCCAATACTAAACTCATATTATTTAGCTTTATTTATTTATAGGGATTTACTGGATTTTTTATAATTATTTTTACATATGTATATATATTAATTTATTTGCTGTTTATTTTTATTATCTTTTTTAATATGCTTATTTAAGATTAAATAAAAAATGTTATTTAAGTAAACTGTAACTCATGATAAAATAATTAAGTCTAGCTGTTATGAAAATTTAAGTGACTATCTCATAATATTTCCCTGAAGATTTATGATGATGCTACATTAGATGAGATAACATGTTGGACTATTTCCATCATCTATCCGTAAATATTCAATGTATAGAAAATTTTAAACATTATTTAAACTTTTCAAATACAAACAACTTGTTAGTAATAAAACTAACCTGTATTGTCAATTTGTGAGTGTGTTTACGAACCTGTGTGGTCTATTTGTGTATTATTACTGTTGTTTGTATTTGAAAAGTTTAAATAAAATTTATAATTTTCTATACATTCAACATTTATTGATAGGTGATGGAAATAGTCCAACATATTATCACATTATATCATAAGTTTGTCTAAATATTAGGAAATCAAATTAATAGTATTTTATATGTATAATCATAAAGTAAGTAGTATGATATATTAAACATTAGTTGGTTAATGTATAATTAGTACAATTACGAATGTTTAATTTTCTTCAATAGCTGGTTTTTAAGTTGATTAAAATCTTTCATTTTAACTAATCTTCAAAAATGTTTGCAATTTAAATGTCTCGAGTAAATTTTCATATTGAAATAAAACAAATGTGACAATTTGCTTGATTATATTTGTGAATATGTTAAAATTAAATTTCTAAATGTAAATAAAATTTTAATGCTGGGATCATTTTAGCCCGTTATTAAAATCTTGTTTACATTTAAAAAGTTAATAATAAAATAATTTAAAATCTAATTTAATAAAATATATATTATAATGTGTGGGAAGGATGTAATAGTCTTACTGTATCTGCCGTACAGGGCACCACCAGGCCATTCGAACCTGGAAAATTTATATAGTAGGCAGATACTTAAGTTAAGATCCAATTTTATTTTATTATAGACCATTAGCCCCAGTCACTAGCTCATGGAGCAGCAGAGATAATGTGTACTTTAATTTAAAGAAAGATGATAAAAAATAAGAATAAGCCACTGCCAGATTAACAATACACAGAAACATTTATTTTGCACATATATAAAATTTAGAATTATTATTTTAGTCTAACTTTTACTTTAGAATTTAATTTACATTTTAACTTTTCATTTTAGAAGTTTGCACAGATGAATTAATTAATATTTTATTAAAGGGTCGAGTATGGATAGACTACATAGATTGCACTCGAAAAAGAAAATATTCTATCTCCCTTATTTAACCCTAGGCCAAAAGTTAGCAATCAAACTAACGCCAATCTATCTGATATATTGATGTATTCAATGCAGCATGAATACGACAGCACAATACCGTACTGTCAGAAATATACATCTGAACAGCATGGTTATCGAGAAGACATGTCTCCTATCCAGTACAGAAATGCTATGTCTGTCTGGTGAGAAGAACAATAAAAAAAGAAAACTCCATAGGAAGGGATTACGGTCCTTTTTGCCATCTTACTATCCCATTCCATAGGCTAAAGGGGTGATCCAAGGAGCAGGGAATACTGTCTGCTTCTGATGGTCAGTGAGAAATGGGACTTATTTTGCCCAAGTGCAGTGTATCCTGCATGTAGCGGATCTTCATGCTACATTTACTAATTACACCAATCCATTGACCCAATTTAACTGCAAAACAAATAATCTAAGATTTACTCTCCCTTAAGTTAATATAACTTTACAAATCTATGCAGATATTCATGCCTGACTTAAATTTAACATTTATTAAAAGTTTAGCGTAACAGGAAAAAAAATCATAATAAACACTTAAAGGAACAGAAAAAATAAATTAATGGAAATGATTTTTAAAAAAATACATTCAATAAAAATAATTATTAATAAATAATTTAGTTTGATCAGATAGGAATTTCTATTTCTATTTAAATACTGGGAATGTTTTATAGTTAAAGTTCATAGAGTTCTTAAAGTTCTTACGGTTTTAAAAAGAAAAAGTCCATACTTTCTAGGTGCTTGTAATTTGGATCCAGTGTTAATTCTTACAACCTCCTTTGCTGCAGCTGGTATAGTTCTTTGCAGGCTTTTATTGCAGGACCCTGATGTCCTTGAGTCCGCAATCTAGGAAAACGATATTAAATTTCTTCTTTTAGAAAAACTGAAGGGATTGAAAGTGCATCTGTTCAATCCCTTCTCCTTCAACTCTCCCGGACTTAACACATATAGCACACACTAATCAATTATTTTCCATCTTTGCCTTTTTATATTAAAATTGCAGATTGACTGGATGTGATGTCACGATGATGATGATCCTTTCACTGAGGTCCATTTCCTGAGGGATTTCTTTTATTGGTTATTCTGTTCCTATTGTTTTTCTCTCCTATCTGATCTTTAATTATAAATTTTGAAATGCCCAAGGGCTAGTTTACTTAGACTAATTAAAAATAATCATTTCCATTTTTACACAATAGTAAGTAATTAATTCTTACATTTTTAAAGATATATATTTATCTTTATATCTTTACGTTTTTCCTAACATTTAGTTTTAAAACTTTTTTTTTTTAATAAAGTTTTCTGTTAATAATTTTCCATCTGTGCGATTTTATATATATATGAGTTTAGATGAGTTATAATTTTCAATTTTTAAAAACAAATTTTTATTTGCAAACTTTTTATTTTTAGTTTCTAATTTTATTTTATTAATATACCATATACTCCACAATTTACACTTCATAATGCACTTTTAATATATGATTATATGATTTATTTTATCTCCTCTTGCTTGGAGTTTCAACTGCCCAGCAGTCATCATCAGAGCTACAACATTTAAACATATACAATTAATACTTATCCATATATATACTAATATATATACACATATCCCTATACAAATATATATATAATATATATACCTATATCCCTATACAAATATATATATAATATAAAAAACATTTCAAACACACCAACTATTAGCTTAAATATGGATCTTTAATATCTCTACAATCGAATACCTCTTAATCCCACACTTCTACTCAATTAATTTCTTTTATAAAATTTTATATTTGAACATTTATTTGTTCATATTGTTATCATTTAAATCTTAAATTTGCCTATTAATCTAATTTATTTCTTCTGTTTTAATTATTTATATATTATACATACATTAATCAACAACAATAATAATATTAACATAATATGCATATAATTTTATTTTATCTTAATTTTTTAATTTCCTGACTAACTTTACCTCTTATAAACTTCACCTCTCCCATACCTCTAACTGAAATAACTTTCAAAAATTTTTTTATTTCATCACCTTTACACCCTCTATGAACACCTTCCGAAACTATATCTTATACTAATTCTTTAAAATCTATACATACCTATTTGTTAACAAAAATATTCTTACAAAATTAATGTTTTCAAACCCAGATCTTTATTAAGAGATGGCCTAATGCTTCTAATCAATATAGCCTCTTTTATCTTTCTATCCCTCCCAATTTTAGTATGATTTATCCTTTTAATACTTCATTTTTCAAATATGCCCTATCTCTAATGAATGTAAATAAATATGTGATCTCTTGTCATATCTGTGCTGAGTCTATTCATTATCATTATTTCATTTTTTCACTTTATATCTTATTTATATATTGATTATTTTTATGAAACAAATAAATAAATCCTCCTTTCTTTAATCACTTTAACAATGCTATATTTTATTCAGTAATAATAAAGAAAAAAAATTCCACGATCTCTTAGAGTCATTTATGTAATCATTTATACTTAATTATTCCATGTATTTACTCCGTAGAAACTGTTGAACAAAAAAATTTACATAGATGAAACTATTTTACAATCACTTTAAGGATAAATGTGGAATTATGTTTTACAATGAGGAAGTTGCACTGTAATTAACAATATTGGACTTTAATTCATGACAACTATTTTGTTTATATTAGAGGTTGGCTGGCAGTAATAACTATCATTATTGATATTTGTAGTACATCATTGCTTATATATATATTTGTTACATAAACTTTAATACAAGATATTAAAAAATGTTTAGTTTATGCTGTTGATGACAGTCTTTTAATATATGATTTCATACACTATTCATGTTCATTATGATATATGTCCTCAATCAATGATTTTATGACCAAGAATTATTTGTAATACATATATTATTTTATTACAATGTAGTTGTTTTATGCAATGTTGTACTGCCATGCATTAGTTAATTTCATATTATAATGGGATTTGCCGTTTTCCATATATATATTACGCATATATGTAGTCTTGTACGATTGCGTGTGTGTATATATAATGATACACGTATATGCATAATGGTTTAAAAGAATATCTATTCTTAAATTATTCCATTTTATTGCCCCAGCATATTTATGAGCATCAATTTATGACCTCAAGCGCCAGTCCCATATTTCTATAAGAATTATGCTGGGAGAACTGGAATACCAATATGGAAATGCCCCTGGACTAGCTCTGCTCAGGGCTGGTGGTAAAATTTACCGGCAGTAGATCTCTCTTCTTTTTTTTTAATTAAAAAAAAAAACTCATAACATAAAAACAAAACAAAAAAAAACATTCATTTTATATACATTTATTAGCTATGATATTTACATATGTATAAAAAAAATATATATTATTTACTTAAGTTAAATTAATGCCTCTTTTAAATCAAAGATTCATATCAGTTCTCTTTTTTCTTTGTTTGCTCCTTTCTCTTTTTGCTAAAACTCCCACACACACACATATGCTATTATATGTATTTTGCACCAAAGATTTAATTGGACTAATTTATACACTAATAAATTCCGTAGTAAATAGTTTGACCTCTCCGGGCAAAGAAAATAAATTTTAAGTTCACAATTGTGTCAAATAAACAGTTTTCTCAAATTCGTGGAGTAAGCTTACTAATAGTGACATATATAGATGTAATTAGAAAGAAAATACCTGGTTTCCCTGGAGAATTGATCGAATCCTCTTGGTGAAAATGGAATCTCCGGTCCTTTGTCGGTGAACAAACTTTTTTTTTTCTTTGAAGTTCCCATGGCTAAAGTCTGTTTATTTATTTATTTATTTCTCTTCTGGCGATTCAATACTGTTGCTTATTGAGGCGAATTCTCTGGGCTTGAAGTCCCTTCTCCGCTATCAGAAGCTGCTATACATTCGGGGGCAAAGGATTCGGACCCTCCGCACATTGAAGCCTCTACCCCAGCCTGACTATATTTTATCAAAATGTATATCACGTTGACCATCCGCTTTCTTCTCCCTCCAAAACTTATACTCCAATAATAAATTTAATTTTTTTTTAATTATCAAACTTATCTTTCTTTTCACTCTTTTTTTTAATTATATTTCCATTTACATTCCATATGCCTTTGTTGGAATGTACCACAAAAGCTTTTTACACCTATATTCTTTCCAATTAATCTTTAATTAAAATTAGACATTCCAAGATTTTTACAATAATTACTTCCATTGTTCTGCAAAATTACTGTCTTCCATCTTGAAATCTATAGTTCTTTTGACTTAATATGTATATATTTAAAAAGTTTATCAAACAAAATATTTTTTTTATTTTGTGAATTTTCATTTTTAATGGTTCAAAAACGCACTCACACATATACATAGCGATGTGTTTAGCTGGGCTTGGCAAAAGAGAGAAAAAAAAATCAGAGCAAGTGTATAACCCCCCATACTTCTTCTATGAGTTCTTTTTAATTAAAATAACTAAATCAATTCTGTACGACCACGCAAATGACTGTTGATTGTACATCAAACTGTAAATATTAATTTTGTTAGTAAAGTAATACATATTTTTAATAATATGTTAGTAATAAGATATATATATATTTTTATAATGCATTAAATATATGATTACGTATTTGTCTAATTATCGCAACAGGGTTTGATTATACCTGCCCTGTTGCAATATGGATTAAAAGCTATTCGATTGGGTTTATCACTGGCAGGGCCTAAAAATTATGGTAATTTTTTTTAGTTATATGGATTAGAATGAATGTGAAATATTTGAGCAGTATATTGGATTAAGTAATATTTATTTATATGTAAATAATGTTTGATGTTTATAATAGTTTTGTTATCTGAATAAATAAATTACATTTTTTCAGATAGAAAAGCTTTATAAACTAATTAGAATGATGACACCAGAAGAATATTTATTGAGTATAGAAATTGATATATAGATTTGCTTTAGTTTTTTTAAGATGTTATTTTAATATTCTGTTTGTTTTTTTGTATTAAAAATTGCTTTTGAGTAGATTTTAATATCGTTTTTAGGCACAATTAAGCAATGAGATTGAGAATGAAATGCAGAATGCTGATTCTCCAAATAGTGATCATCTCAAGAGCACTTCAGGTGCCAGCTCTCAGCCAAGCTTTCAGGTTGACAGTGATGATGAAAATGAAGGAGAAAAACTCTCTAGGGGAGCCCGAGTACATGGTGTATCATATGAAGAATTCACTGTGTAAGATATATCATTCATATTTTTTTTAAAGAAAATGTAGTCATCATATTTTCTGAAGATATTTTATTCTTTCACTTTATAGATTATTTATGTATAGATTAATTTTATGAAACAAATAAATATATCTTCCTTTCTTTAATCATCTTTACAATGCTATATTTTAAACAAAGGGAGTAAATCACTTTCCTCAGACTATGACTTAAAAGTATTCTAAAGGGTGAATTACTCCCTTGTTTAGTTATACATTGAACTATGTTTAATTTAAATGCTATATTTTATTTTTTACTTGACCAATCCTATAGTTTCAACTGATCAGCAATCTTCTTCAGAGTTAAAAATATATAAATGTTCATAAATATATAAACATAGCCAATTATACATTAAAGCCATCTTATATACTTATTATATTTGTTTTTGAATACACATCGTCAAATATTTATATTACATTTTATATCATAAACATGATAAATGCAATAAATCTATCACTTTATATAATTTATTTTTTCATATTGTTGATTGTTATTGATATTGTTTAGGTATTGACTACTTTTATATATTAACTAATATAATAAACTTGGCTTAATTTATAATTTTTTTTATTAATCTATTAATATTTCATTATTATTTATTTTATTCTAGCTTGTTCAGTTTTTATTAAATTTATCTATATATTAATGTATTAATTATTGAACGATTAAAGTTTAATATTTTACCAATTTTAAACATTTTATTAAGTATATTTATCAGTATATTCATCTTTCAAAAGACTTTATTAAACTATGCATCTACAGGGTTGATTTGTCCACATGAAAATTGGAACATATTATTTAGATAGCAATCATGACAACTAAAAAGGTTAAAAAGAAATTGCAGAGCTTTTACATGTGACTCATAAGATATGGATATTTACATTTATTTAAATCTACCATAACTGCTGCTAAAATTATCACTGAGATGAGTTCTATTACAATACTATTCTTCTTTGATAAATTCATTAGGGATATCATGTCGAGAGCATTGCCACATTAGTGATCAAATATCAAAAGAAATATTGTCTTATATTTCCATTATTGTTATAAGTAAAAATGCAATTTGTAGGCCGTAGACCATAGGATATGAATGTACTGACTTTAATATCCAAGAAACTACGTTCAGCAAAAATCCCTAAAGGGTATAATATCAATTTTTTTGTCGTTAAATAATATAAGCATTGTCCTGGGAATGCAATCATAGACTGGATGTAAAAAAAAAAGTGAAAAAGTATTTCTGACTTTTATAGCAAACCAGATGTAGACCATTGGCAATTTTAAATCTGAAAAAGCACAGTCTCGTACTTATTATACCATTTTTTAATCTCAATGAATGACCTTCATTAATTTAGTAACTTCATGCTTAGTGTCAATATTTTTTTTGTATGGCACATACCTAAAATTATTACAATATTGTGCCGATCAAAATATGCTTATCCATCTAACACGAGCTGGAACTCACAAAATGTACTTCAAACCCAGTCGAGCCCGAGATTTTGGTCAGGGACCAGCCTGGATTCGAACCCACTCTCCAAGCCCCAGATCAAACACCTAATGAACAACATAACAATGATGGCCCACGAGAATTAATTCTTAATCCGGCCCACTAGCAAATCGGAGAAACAAAAGACTCATGGACTTAAACATCTATATAAAACAACTTAAACACTAAAGACATTCCAAAGATAAAATCTAATACAATTAGTTAATAGGAGTTTTACTAATGAAATAGCTATGGGAAATTAGTGAATTGGACTGATTTAATAATGAGACAGAAACTGATATATGATGAATTAAAATATAATTATTGACAATTGTTGTTGGCAAATGCACGCAGGCAATTTATTTATAAAGTAACATTACTCTAGGCCATTTAAACAATAATTGATATGTTGGCTATTATTTAATTGATCCAATATTATTTAATGGAAACAAATAGCCCTACTATATAACTAATCACTACATTAATTCTTACTAGTTATGCCCTTTCATCATCAGTTCGAGTGGCTATTGTTCGTGAAATCAAACCAAGTCTGGAGTGAAGCTTAATAATACATCCTAATTATAATAAATTTATATTAACTATGGGCTTTTAAAGCATCCCAGATAGCTTTAGATCGAACGGGTTTTCAAGATTGCTTCGGATCAACGCTGAAGACTGCATATTAGGGAGGGAGAGTTGGCTATAACGATTTTACTAATATGCTAGGCACAAGTGAAATATAATAGTAAAGTGGCTCTGCGGATGGAAGAATAGTTTTAGGGTTTTTGTGACAAACAACGGTTTACCCAATAACCGTTCGTCATGCTGCAAAAGGGAACCTTTATTTGGTTCATAAGAAATGGGGGACTTACATGCTAATCTGGCCCGTAGCTCAGACTTTGCTACTGCACTACCCTATAAGAGAAGATGTGCTGGCAATGCTGTGGCTCCATCTTATATATGTATAAAAAAACAGCACAACGAGGAAATGTAAATAAGTTTCACATCCGCCAAGCCGAAGGATATTATAAATGAAATATCACATATTAAATGAACACAAGTTTATCAGCTTGATCAAAAGAGCCAACTCTTCTGTAGCATGAGAAATATGTATATGCTACTGACGGGAATATATACAAACTTTACTTTATCCCGTTCAATCTCTTTAGTTATCTATAACTACTAAACTTTTAAAAAGGAGGAAAAGTATATTTAATAAGGGACTTACGAATACTTTAAAAAAATATACTTATGATTGCACTCCAGGCTAGTTTAATCTTTAGTAATATAATAATTAAAGGTTGAAAAGCCACATTTTATATTTATATTAATTAATTTACTACATGACAAAATATGAATTTGGGTTCGAAACAGCGCACGAAATGACGCTATATAAATAATTTAAATTTATATGTTTAAAAACATATTCTATAATTAAATGCATGCCGTTTCGAAACATAGGCACAACTAATAATAATTAAAAATAAGCAAAAGAAAAGCAAAATATAACTGCAGTGATTAAATTATATAGCAAAACAGAAATTTACAAAAGTATTTCATATTATAGAATTTAAAGATTATTTGAAAAACAATTTAGAAAGAAGTTTTGATAATGTGGTTAGCTAACCTGTTTTTGAAGAAATCATGATTGTTTTTGAAATTCACAGAGCTCTGCTATTTTAAATAATATTATAACAGTTCTATAGCTGGACTGGATAGATTCGAGCTGGAACGAATGTGAGTTCTTTGGCAGCTTATGGCATGTTCTTATTCAGTTGCGAGGCGATTTAAAATGGTGTTGGAATGACGGCAAGTCCCTTTTAGCGGCATACGGCATCTTTCATTTGGTATAAGCTTTTGGTTGTTGCTTCGGCATTTGATGGATTGAACTCGGTGTTCCATCATGGGAACGGCAGCAAAATTTTGCCTGACTTTAGCCAGACGTGGTAAAATTAAACAATTTATAACTTGGATAATAATAGCTCTTCAAAAGCAAGATGGAGTATATCTTCCCACTTAAAATAAGCCCTATTTATACATTTCGACTAAACTTTAACACCTTTTTGGAATTTCATTAGCCTCGAGACCAATTGACTTTTAATTAAACAAAATAATATAATCCAATTTCTACAACAGATAACGTCTCCGAGGTGTTACATTTAATTACTTAAAATTATTAAAATATATAAATTATATAATTTGATTCAATTTCATTAATTAAATTCCTTTTAGGTGTTAAAGAATGTTAAAGCCTAGCAGAAGGAACGGTATTCTGATTTATGATAAAGTCTTTTGTTGCAAACAAAAATCAATCAGTAAACTAGATTTTAATTTTTACCCGGGGTGCAGTCACTAATTGATACCTTGTTTACACAAAATTCTCATTTTTAATTACAAATGGATGATTTTTATTTTACTGAAATAAATAACTTTTAACATATTTGTTCTTACAATATTATTTGTTTATTAAAAAAAAAAGCAAATTTAAAGAAAATACTTTAGTTTCAATTATATATGTAAAACATTAAATCAGAAAACCGTTAAATATAATTTAAAGAAAATGTTTTACAGGATCTTTATTTAAACTTAAATATATATATATCATTCCAATGATTAACTTATCCATCCACATACGAATATAATAGCGAATATAATTAAGAATTGACTGAAAATTAATAAAACATTTTATAATAAATTATGAGCATTTCTCCGCTATAACTTTATCAAACCTGTCTAATTATAGCGTGTTTTCGTATGTAAATGGATGTTGCAATTTAAGCGGCCATTATAGCAAAGTTTTCTCGCTCGACTTATATATAACATTTTTGCATTTAACATTTTTATATTTAAGATAGGTTCGAAACTAGTTCAGACGTGTAGGTCATTAGGTTGATGGTGAAATGGAAAGGGATTGGAGGGTTCCGTTTCATATCAGTAAACTTGTTTAAAAAAAAAAACAAATAAAAAAAATGACTTTACTTATATAAACACAGAGGTCAATTACGGCTTCTTTCAAAATATAAACTCATGGCCTAATCCTACGCTAAACTTATGATAATACATCATACTAGATTACACTATATAATACATTTAGTGCTTCTAACAATTATCAACACACATAATGAAATCATCGGTTATTAGTTAATATTTTAAACTTAAACAGATATATACCCAAACGAGTATACCTCTTTGTCAAAATAATGGATATGTTATATATATATATATATAAAATATAATGCGTGTAATAAATATATAAAAGGGTATATAGATAATATATGGATAAAATATAAAGTATATAATAGATAAAATGTATATAGATAAAATGTAATGTGTATAATAACAATATAAAGGGTATGTAAATAAATATAAAGTGTATATAATATATATAAAGTATATAAATAAAATATAGAGTGTATAATATATATAGAGTGATCCAATCACTCACAAAAATAACTAACAATTTAAATAGGATCTGGGGGTTGTTTAAGGAGTAACTCCATGCCAGGGTTGAAACAACATCCCAATAGATCATCATCTTCATTAGATATCCAACCGTCTTCATCATCATCGGTTATCCATTCATAGCTTTCATTTTTGTCTTTCAACCTCGCAGGAGATCGCTTAGGGTGCATTGTCAAACTTCGTATCTTATGCAGCTCGAGATTCTTTTCTTCAAACGTGGGCTCCTGTTCTGCTACAGATAACTTACTAGTATTTTCTATAGGAGTTTCTTGGCATGGGGTGTCTAGATGCTCTATATTATTAATATCACTCACGTTTATTATTGCTTGTGTACATTTTACATTATTTTCATTTGTAGTGGTCCTTTCTCTAGTAAGTGCTTTTTCACATTCCTTGCTTTGATTTTGCATCTCTTGGGATTCATCCTTTTCCAACCCAATTTGTTCTTCATACAGAGAAAACGTGTTATTTTCATAATTAAGCTGGCACTTATGTTCGTTTAAAAAGTCATTTCCTTTGATTTTGGTATTTTCCTGATCGACTTTGGCTTCCCCCTCTGTAAAATTATTTTCAGTATCATCTTCAGTCTGGCCAATAACTTGCACTATCTCATGTCTATTAAGTCTTTTATCTTGGTAATCACTAGCAAAGTTGCTTTTTTTACTTTCCCTTTCTCTCTCCTCTTTCATTTCTGCTACATCTCTCGATTCTGGAATACATGCTGTGATAATGTTTTCTTCTTTGTTGGCTATTTGACTTCTTTGTAGCAGGTTTTTTTTTATTTCATATATTTCCTCTCTGATTTCCCTTTGGACTTCTTCACACTCTTGGAATTTGTTGTTAAATTCTGCACCAACGTTATAAACCTTATCTATCAAATTCTTTTCTTGACATTCTACCTTCTCTACTAAGGTCTTAATTTCTTTAATTATAACCCTATCTTGATTATTTTCCACTTGACTAGTCTGTAACATTTCCTTGAATTCTCCCGTAACTTTATATTTCTGCTGGCTGCTGACTGATGGCCTAATTTCTTTGATTTGGGCCACAAATCCTTGGTCAATTTTCTGATCCCTTTGCTCCATTTTCTGTCTGTATCTTTCATTCCTTTCTTTCATTTTCTGATCCATTTTTTATTCCATTTTTCCCTTATCTGATCCCATTTTTTATTCCATTCCTCCGTTTTCTGATCCCGTTTTTTATTCCATTCCTCCATTTCCTGTCTAAGCTGTCTCAGCAACCAGTTAAAATCCCAACCTTCCTGCTTAATCTCCATCGGTGTCTGTTCCGATATTTTTGTAACTAAATTCTCTGGCATAGCTACAGTTTTTGTTATCTTGTACAATCCTTTCAAAATTATTATTATTTTATACCTAATAAATATTTGATTTTTAAAACTTTTGTACTTTTAATACGGCTGTTTGCTGCTCTCCCCCTTCAAGAATGACTCATTCACTTCCATCCCAATCTATGCCTAACTCACTAATATATCTATAAGCTTACACCTTCATCTCGATGCCAGTCCAACATATAATAAATTTTTAAAAAAAATTCATCTCACTACTTTTTATTTTATAAAACATATGAAACTTTTTATTTAAAAAAAAAAAAATCCCTTCTTTTTTTTTTTTAGCTTTAATAACATACGAAAATTTAAAAAAAAAATCTTTTTTTTTTTCGTCTATATATCTAAAGTATAACACATATTTTAATATTAAAAATGACTCAATAAAAACTCAACTCATCCCCGGTCTCTTCTTCCAGCTGTTTTTTTTATTTTATTATTATATATATACTTAAATGGTTCATGCTTATGACCTAATTTCGTTTACCCATCTGCACCAATTTCAAACCTTTTAACTTTTGGTTAATTTGACGTTACTTTTATATATATATTTCTTACTCATTTTAAACCACTCCAATTCATAAAAATACTTTGATAAAACAACGAGTCCCCCTTTTCTTTTAATCTAAATTTCTTTTCTCTGCTCCCTAATGACAAATTTATAAGAGGATGACTTATAACTTGATCAATCATCCTCGGGCGCCAGTCACTAGTGAACAGGAAAAACACAAAATAAATTTAATAAATTTTTTTGCTATATACACACAAAAGTCCATAACTCAGAGTATGTAGGTGTTTACATCGAAGCCTCACTTGGTTGTCCAAACACGGAAAAAAAATCTTACATATATATATTATTCAAAAAAAATTTGACTCAAAATCATTAATTTTGACCAAAAGAATTATATATATACTCCATAATCTCTTCAGGGGTGGAAATCAGTTACAAGCCCCATGATTTGGGCGTCCAAACATGGAAAAAAAAAACCTTATGTGCCGGTCAAAATATGCTTATCCATCTAACACGAGCTGGAACTCACAAAATGTACTTCAAACCCAGTCGAGCCCGAGATTTTGGTCAGGGACCAGCCTGGATTCGAACCCACTCTCCAAGCCCCAGATCAAATACCTAATGGACAACATAACAATGATGGCCCATGAGAATTAATTCTTAATCCGGCCCACTAGCAAATCGGAGAAACAAAAGACTCATGGACTTAAACATCTATATAAAACAACTTAAACACTAAAGACATTCCAAAGATAAAATCTAATATAATTAGTTAATAGGGGTTTTACTAATGAAATAGCTATGGGAAATTAGTGAATTGGATTGATTTAATAATGAGACAGAAACTGATATATGATGAATTAAAATATATTTACCTGATTTTCACGATTATTACCATCGGAGACAAATAGATACTGATGGAGATTTTTTAAGATGTTAAGCGGCATTATTTCAAGGGCAGATCTGCGACATCTGGGCTGGAGATTAGCGTGCATTCCCAAAGAGATCTTCTCAACACTGCATTTTGTTTGTTAATTGCTCAATTAATTTCTAGACTGCACTACTCAATTACTTTGTGAACTGATTGTCTCAACTGATTGTCCGATAAAATATTCGGTATTTATACCAATGAAGTGTTTTTTCTTTTCAATATCCTCTGGCAAATATCCATTGTCCGAATTCTTTATCAATTAATCCCTTGATAAACGTGTTTTGGAAGATTGCTTAATTAGTAATAGCCATGCAATAAAAAACGTGTTGTTTTATTTTATTAATAACCATTGAAATGTTTTTAATGATAATCTTCTTTTATTTCGCATACATTTTTGTTATTTACAAATCGCACATATATACGCACATATATTTTTAATACAATTTACTATTTAGTTTTAACATTATTTTTTTCTTTAATTAAACTTGAATGAAAAAAGATTTGTATGTTTTAACTTTTTAAATTATATTTTTACGAATACTAATAAAACTATTTATTTCCTTTTGTAAACCTTTAGTTTCATTTCTCAAACCAAGACTCCCCCCCCTCCTTTTGATTAATTAATTGTAGCTTTTTATTTCAAAACTAACGCTAGAAAACTATTTGATTTTTATCCTTTTCTAAAACAAACTGTAATAAACTCTTCAACGTTTAATTTTATATTTTTCTTTTATAAACGATTATTTTAATAATATAATTTTAGATAAAATTATATGAGCTATATCAATATAGGTACATTTACACCCACATTTCCTTTTTGAGAGTAAAATGCATCATTTTTGACCATTTTATCTCTGACAACATTAAATCTTAATTTATTATTCTTTCTAGGATTTGCTTTTTGGTATCTTTTCTTTCCATACTAAGGGCAATCTCCAATTATGCTTTTCTTCTTTCTATGCTGGTAACATTGCTTACAATGTTCATCCTGGATAGTGACCACGAGGACAAACTAATTTTGTGGCACAGGGATCTTTTATAGATGAAGCTTTGGCTGCCGATTCTCTTGATCGGACTTTGACTAAGAAAAGATGGCTGCAAATGGCAGGAATTTCAACTGTCCATTTCTGACTTACGCCCTGGAAAACAGTGCCGATTCTCTTGATTGGACTTTGACTAAGCTGCCACAATGGCAGGAATTTTCAACTGTCCATTTCCGACTGCAGCTTTGGAAAATGAGATACGAGATATGGGGATTCTCCCTGAAAAAGTGACTTACGACTTACTCCTGGTTATTTGCCAGTAAGCTTTTTAAAAGAGAATGATCCTGGCCAATCTGTTGGGGAGTACTAGAATTTATCCAGTCGAGAGCTTTAAGCAACCTTAACTAAAACACTTGTATACTACCCTCATCCCTTTAGATTCGAACCCTTATACACTCCCTAATACAACTTAGATTGACTTTCATTAATAATATTTTTAAATTCATTACGAACATTATTTAAATATTATTTATTTAATCTTTTAATACTATTCTAAACTATCACGGATATCAATTTACATATTTATTTATATAAAATAGTACTTGCAGCCCATTACTTCTTAATTATATATTAACGTAAGTGTACTCAGAAAAAAAAACTATTTTTGCTTTATTATGATTCATTTTATTTAATTCTACAAACATTATTTCACAAATCCTTAATTTGACCTTACTAACTTGATTTTATTGATTTTTATTTGGTTGAACTGTTTATTTACGAACATTTTCTTAATTAATATGTGTGTGGAGGGAAAAAATCTTTTATTTTGCGAAACCTCCTTATTATTATTTGACCAAAACAATCTGCATCATTTTAAATAGTGAAATTCTAATTCAGGCTTTTCACCTACGTCAAATAATTATATTAGACTCATAGTCCATTTTCAGTCCCTTTTTATTTCCTTTATTTCTTCCACTCGTTTCCTAACTTTTAAACTATGTCAGGTGGTTCATACAATCTTTCTATAAATTCTATAATATAAACTAACTTTCCTCTCTTATCGGTTCCGCTTTTTATATTTTATTGCTTTATCTCTTTCTCTTTCTGTTGTTTTTTTTGACATCAGTAACTCAGAAAACCTTTATACCTAGACAAACTTAGAATTACTTCCAATCACAGAATATTTTTTCTCCGCTTTCTCTTTGTTTTAAATCTATGTCTGGCAGAAGATGAGAACATTTCAATAACCTTTTTAAACTTTTGTAAAAACTTTTCTTCTATTTCTTGATCTACATTTGTGTCTACATTATTTATCACAACACTTTATCACAGTTCTAATTCAATTTCTACCTTTTTCATGACCTCAACTTCCTGACTTTCCTTTAACTAAATCTAACTCTCTGCTTTCTTGGTTCTCCTCTACTTTTCTCTATTATTTCACCCCCTCCCCATTCCTTTAATTTCACATTTTATTTCTCTTATTCCTGCAATGAATTCTTGATGACTTTGCCTGAATTCTTGACGCATTTCTTCCATCATATTTATCATCATTTTCAGCATCTGCATCTCAGACATTTCTTTCTCTTTTTCCATTTTTAAAACAATATTTTTGTTTCAAACTAGTAGCTTACGTTAGGCTAAATTTACTATATGACTTATTTATTTATTTTTCTTACAATACGAAAACTCATTGTTACCTCCACCCTTTTAGTCCTTTTCTCTACCTGATCTTAATGCTTTAACTCTGCCCAAATACCCAGCTGTCTCTGATTTGATAGCATATATGTCAAAATCTCTTTTCATTTCGAAAAAAAAAAAGTTTTCGGTCAATTCTTTTTTAATAAATTAAAGCACTTTTACATACGTAATTTAACTTTTTAGATTTTTATTTTCAACAAGAACAAAGTATTTACTTCACTGCATTAATGACAAGTTTAGGCCCATGTTAGGTAAAGCCATATGAACCCAGGATTCGAATATGTGGATTCGAATCACCAGTCTCTTAGGCAGAGAAGAACATACTCGGAGAGTATGTATTGCCCAAACGATAGCTATAAAATATATAACTAACATTACATTTCCAGGACATAACTTCTTCTCGGCTATTGAGTTCAACACCAAGTTCAAAGCACCTTTTTTTGTTTGTGTATAAACACGAGTACCAGCTATCTCTTCAAGGATCAATAAATACCTTACTTTGAGCACCTGGCCACTAACTTAATGCCTAAATCCACGGCTTAACTCAGCTGTTTGTAATCCCTAATAGATTATATATAATTAGTGTTTAAAGAGACTTGATAAAGAATTTGTTAAAAGGAATTTATAAAAGGAATTGTAAAAGAATTGATAAAAGGAATTGACCGACAAATAAAGTTTAATTTTAAAGATAATTTATTAACTAACATTTATTTACTAAATTTAAACATTTTATAATTCTATTAAAACACACGCATATTTTTAAATTAACATTTCTAAATAGTTTAAATATTCTTGAATATTTTCATAACGGGAAACTAGGAATTTATCTACTTTGACATAATATTGATATAAGGATCCTTTTACATATTAACTCATGCACACACATAATAATGATAATAAAGGACTACATAGTATTTTGAAATTTAATCACACACATCAATAGTTCATTTATGTATGATATCGAGTTCATATAATTAGACTCTTGAAAGATTCGTCTGCAATTAATGCAATGCAATGGCTATTGCAGTATAAGCAACGAAATAAACAAATGTTTTACCTAGGATTTTTGGTACGTAGATTTGGTTTACTTTGTTTTCTTCTTGTTTGTTGTTTCTTCCAGTATGAATGGTTCCAGTATGAATGGTTCCAGCCGGCTTATAATAAGACCAGTTGCAAAGATGTAATGGTCAGACTTATCATAGTTTATTTACATTTTCTCTATTTATTTAATTATTTACATGGGTGCCACCTGTTTTAAGCATCAGGAAATAAACTTATACATGTATATTTAAAACAATATCTTACCCAGTATACCATTACACAGCCACATTTGTAATTCTGGGCATAAACCTAGGAGAACATAAGTTATTTCCAGTGAATGAGGATAGATCTTGCAATTTTACATAATCAAAGTAACAGATCTTATAATAAATATTTATTTACAAATGTACTTATTAATTGATGTGGGGTTTATTTTCTTTACTAAAATTAACATATGTAACAATAATTTATTTATAAAGTATACTTATTAATTGATATGCAATTTATTTCTTTAACAAAGTCCTTTAATATTTATACATTTTAGTATCAATACATTCATAGACAATGTAACACATTCGTCATACCTTTAACCCTGACTTCAATAAACATAAATATAATTCTATACATGTATGAATTCATAAATATAACATTTATTTGACTCCCGTGTCTCTTAGTACTTACATATACATATGTTCTATATGGGATAGACATCAATAACCATAAGGGATGGTTCTTTTTAGATCCTATTCCTAAACATAACTGCTTATATAATAGTAACTATAAAGAGATGTCCTTTTGGACCTAATCCTAACTGAATAAACATTATATAATAATTATAAGCAGTAACCTTTTGGTCCTAAATCTAATTTAATACAATTATATATTAAACAGAATGAGTCATTTTGAGATCAATCCCTAACTCATTAAACTGATAAGAATGTATTCTCCCATACGGATGCGAACATATGTAAACTATTAAACTTTGAACAAACAACTGCACACATATAAAACCATCTACATAAAATTCAATTTTCACTAATCAAATATATGTTTAATTAAAAATCAATAATTTGAATGGAAATAATTATATCGTTAATTAGTTATTTGAGATTTAGGCAATTTATATGTGTGCATTCTTTTTTTTTGCCTTTTCCTTTTATTGATAAATTATGTAAAATTCATAAGTTTAAAATACACACATGATATATATATATTCTTTTTTAAAAATAATTTTAACAAATAAAGAGAAGTTATCACAAATTCATTTTTTTTTAAAACCAAGACTCCTCAAAATAATATCCAGATAACAAGCATTATTTTCAAATTCAGATTAATTAAAATAAAGTAAAAATCAAACCTTAAATATAAGACTCACCAAAACAATTGTCATTTATATATTTCTGACAAATATCGAAAGTCCATCCATGGTGATAAATAGTCTTGTAATTTCTAGTTGTCTTTTATATAAGACTATTTCTTCATTTCAGTTGGAGTTTCAAAATATCATTCAAAAGTATTCTAGATTAGATCTATCTAATTGTTAGTAATGTTCTTCATTTTCATTCACAAAGCATAAGGAAATGTCCGTGGAAATTGAATGAAGTAGTATTCCAATCTGATTCTAAGAAAAGAAAAAAACTGATTTTATATCAAAAGTTAGTTTTTTTCTTGAACCTCATTTCAGTTTTTTTTCTTTAACAAATTTACAGATCATTTTGCTTGGAAGAAAAAAAAAATTATTATTATTTTTAAAATGAATAATGGTCTTGTTCATTTCAAATTTTCAAACCTAAAAACAAAAAAAGAACAATAAAAAATGATTGTACTTATTTAAAATTACCATTGGGCATTTTATACGCTCTTTATGCAACCATTGGCTGATAGAAGATTGTTCAACTGATGATAAAGCTTATCTGGGAATTTTTTCTTTCATGGCAACTATGGAGAAGAAGCAATTGATATGGGAGAAAATTGTGTTCAAAGTTGTAAGTAAAGTTGACAATCAGTAAAATTCATTGTGCATGACTCTGTAGAAATATATCTGTATAACACAAAGACTTACTGTTGCTTTTTCTTCATGCTGTTGGATTTTGTTATTCAATAGATTATTAGAATGAGAAGCAAGTCTTTATTTAGTTTTGTGCTAACAGTGATTCCATTTCATTTTGGGGAAAAAGTAAACTTAGCTCTATTTTAATTTGGGTTTGTTTGTGCAGCTGCAAGATTAAGGCTGGTGCTTGATATAGTAGATAAATTCTTTTGATCTATCTAGCTTTTGTTATAAATTTTCAAGCTTATCCTCATGTATTTTCATGTTAAGTTTTAATAGTTCCTATTTAATTTCAGTTTCTTTCAGTAGTTTCATTATTATCTACTTGTGTTACTTCACTAGATTCATTTTCTGCTATTTTGTTCATTTATTTGAACATGTTTGGGTTCATTTTGTACACTTTCCTCTATTAGTTTTGGTTCAGATTTGTTTGAAAGTTCATCATGTATTTTTGGTTCATTCTCTGATTTTAGAAGCAATTGAGTTTGTTCATTGTCCATGGTTTAATCCATTGTTTCTTCTTGAATTTGTACTTGCTCCTTTTTTGCTCATCATCTATTTATTTTGAATCATTTAGTTTTTGCTCTGGTTTAAATGATTTGCATTATCCATCCATATATGCCTCTTTGATTCCATCTGTTTTTGATTATCTTCAAACCTCAATTACATCTTCAAACATTGATTCCATTCTGCTTTTGGTTAAGTTCCATATGTTTTTAATTATCCTCCATAGTTTGATTCATTTTCTTTTCATTAGGTTTGCTTCATTTGTTTTTGATCAACTTTTTGATTATTTTTTATAGTTCAGTTTATTTGCTCTAAGAATTTTAATTCCATTTGTTATTGGCTATGTTCTAACCTTGATTCCATCTGTAAGTTTGATATATTTCTGATTATCTTTCATAGTTCAGTTAATTTGCTTTTGATTATGCTCCATTTGCTTTTGATTATTTTCCCTAGTTTGATTTATTTGTTCCATTTGTTTTTATGTCTTGGTTAGTCTCAATTCCTTTTGTCCAAATAATGTATTAATCATCTGCATCATGTCTAATTGTGACGAGGTTGCAGTATTCTCATGCATTTTTAGTTTTTATTAATGGTCTTTATGCTTTATTTACTTGCATGAATCACTGTTTTGATGGACATTGTCCATATCCAAAGTTTATAAGCCATCTTTTTCACAACTAGTTTCAAAAGTAATTGCTTCCAACTAGTTTCAAAAGTAATTGCTTCCATTACTTTCTGCTGTTCTCCATCCTTTTTATTTTTATTCTCCATTTTAATAATCCTCAAAATTTTTAAGTGCATTAAACTTATTATGTGCAATACAATCTAAACTGGAAACACTACCAACAGTGCTAGATCATCTCCTGGAATACCACATATATTTGCATGTCTTCTTCATGGCATAACTTGCTTTCTTTTTTTTGTTGCATTTTTTTGTTTACAATATAGAGAAAAAAATATTGTCCTGTCAACTATATCATTTATCTAACTCAGGCATATGGGAGTTTATAACAGATGAAAATCAAAGCTCTCACCATGGGCAAATCAAAAATTTACAATTAGTTTCAAGTTACTCCATTCACATCTTTCACTATCCTTTCTACTTTTATTACTATTTTCCATCACATTATTAACCACTTCTATTATAAGGAAATTATGATCACTATTACATGCGCTCTCTTCATTATCAAACACTTTAATTTTCTGTACTTTATTTATTCCCTCTTTCTATAAATACATAATCTATTGTGTCAAATATATTATTTCTAGACCATAATGTATTGCCCCTCATAAATATTTGACAGATTTCCAATGATCAAATTCATTTCTCTGACAAAAATTCTTCAAAAGCTGTTCATTAAAGTATCTACTGAAATAGTACCATTCAGCACCAAAGGGATATATTGATCTTGCCTAGAAACTTACAGCTTTAGTAGATCATCATTGTACTATATCTCATGAGGCATAGTTTAATAGTTAGTGTATACAATAGTTATATGGCCTATGGTTCTAATTTTCCTAAGTATACAGATCTATCTAGCTTATCAGAAAGATTATTTCTTTCTTTTTAAGAATTATTATTTTCATGTTTGTAGTGAAGAGTTTTCCCAATTCAAAGATAACTTTTTTATATCAATAAACATATCGGACTTCATGTTATTTAAAAAAATGTAACTTATTTTCTTCATCTAACAAAGGCCAGAACGAAAATAATTTTTTTAATGAGGTAAGGATCTTTCTTTCAAATAGCCAATTCAAGGAACATAACTAGACATTTAATTTCATATCAGAAAATGAGTTTGCAACTATGCTTACAGAAAAGATAAAACAAAGGAAAAAAATGTAACATCCTATCTACCAGCCTTTACTATATAATGAAGAAGTAAGTATTAACCTTATAATAGATTATGTAAAGGCTGTTTTAAGTTAAGTACATTCTATTTACAATTTTTTTTAACATCATAATATATGCAGAAATATTTCTATATATTCAGTTATAACATATTTCAATAAATAATAGTTTTTTATTGTAGAAATAATTTGTTCACGGTTATTTTAAAATTTTATTTTTTAATTTATATTCTCAAATACTATTTATGCAAAACTTTTTAATATAAAAAATAAACGAATAAATGTAATTACTACAAATAAAAGCAAATTTATTTTTTCAAAACATTGCAGCCATTTGTCTGGAGGTTTGTAATGATGGTATATTGTAAGATGTGATGTGTTGGACTATTTCCATCATTTATGAGTGAATGTTGAATGTATAGAAAATTTTAAACGTTATTTAAACTTTCCAAATACAAACAACTTGTTAGTAATAAAACACAAATAGACAATATGGGTTAGTAATTACACAACGTTTCGAGTAGTATTATTCTCCACTCTTCTTCAGGTGATGCTGGCCTATATGCACAGTGACAATATTCGCTTAGAAGTTGAACTCGCACCTTTAGATTCTTGCATATCGAATTTAAGGCAAACGCTCTAACAACTGAGCTTTTTTTTTTTTAAATGTCATAGCATCGGCCGGAACGCGAACCCGCAACCCGGGCAACTGCCTGCAAGTGCAAGGCAGTCGCGCTGACCTCTCGACCACCAATGCAAGACTACCAACTGAGCTTTTGACAGAATAGCTCAGTCTTTGAGTCAAATGTGACTCTTTGATCCCAATCTCGTCCTTAATTTTTATTATGATAAACATAAACACATTTTTTATTTCCTTTTGTAATTTGTACATAAATATTTTCATGACTCTAGGAGAAGAAAATGCGCGTTACAAAGTTGGTTCTGAATTCAGTCTTATTATAGAATAGTAATTATTATATATGATGAATATTAAAAATTTGTGAATAAATCAAACTGTCAAAGTAATATTTTGTTTTTATTGATTTATTTTTAAGAGAATTTTTATTTTCGTTAGGATGTAGACAGATTCTATTATGTTCCATTACTAAAATAAACGTTCAAATATATCCACAGCGATTCAGATATTTGTATTTTTATGAACATATTTTATATTTTGTTCCTTGTGACTTTTTAATGGGTGTGTGTGCGCGCGGGTGGGTGGGGAGGAGTAAATGACTCTTTGTGTTAAAAGGACTGCCAATCCTTATTCCAGAATAAAAAAGCCTACATTTTTTTTCATGTGTCATAGCATCGGCCGGGAAGCGAACCCGCTAACCCGGGACAACTGCTTGTAAGGCAGCTGCGCTGACCCCTCGACCACCAACACTTGACAAAGCCTACATTTATTTTATCTGGAATATTAATTTTTTTCTTTTCAAATATTATTTATATGTTTGTATAGTCGAACTTTATAGATTGAAACATATTCCTATCCTAATACCATATATTTTCCTTACCTAATAAAAAATATATCTAAAATAATTTCTAAAAATAGTCAATTTTCTTAAAAAGCTAGTTAGCACTGTTTGATTTAGTAAAGTAAATACTTTAGAAATAGCTTTCTCTACACTAGCAATTTGTTTTATTAAACTTATGAAACCTCATTTAAATAGTACCATGAGAGATATTACCCTTCGCAATTACTTACAGTTCTTTCATATATACTTTATCTGAATATTGAATGAAAATTGTACTTTTAATTTTTCTGAAATCTTAATTAAATAGTTTGATGCAATATATTATTAGCATCTTCAAATCTATTCCATTGCAGTATTTCTTATTGTTTTATGTAATACCACCTGATATCAGAAGTTTCCTCTTCTAGCAATACAGTTTTGTGATATAAGATTTAACTCAAATCAAAATCCCTTTTTTGACTTTCAACTAAAATTTTTTTCACACAAACAAAAATTATGTAAAAAAAATACATTTTTTGTGAGCTTTTAAATAAATTTCTTTTTTTATATCTATATATAAAGCTTGTAAGATTGTAATGTTCTTAATAAATTTAACACAGAAAATGATCATCGATTAGTAAGATGTAAGATATGTGTTAATGCAAAACTAGAGAATCAAAAATTATTAAGAAAAACAATATTTACAGTTGATATTCCTAATCTTCAGAAACATTCTAATAAATTTAAATTAGAACTTACAAATCGGTTTCAAGTATTAGTAGGTTTTGAACATAATTCAGATTTGAATGAAATTAATATGAAAATAACTGATACACTTTTAAAAACTACAACAAAGATTGCTGGTAGAAAAGAGCAGCCATTTACCTCAGCTCTGCAAAGAATTAAAAAAAAATACTTAAACCATCAGCCATCCAGCAAAATCTCATCTTTATTGGTTAAGGTAAGTATTTTATTAATATAGTCCAGATGGATGTGGAGAATTTAGCCCACAATCCAAAATACGGGATATGTTTTGAACCTCTTGATAGTGTAATTGACAATGGTAAAATCGCAACAAAAAAAAAAGGCTTCCCAGAATAAATGATGAATCTGAAAGGAGAATTAGCTCCGTCAATACGAAGTCAAAAAAGAATCACTCATTATATAAACTAAAATTATCAAATAAATGCAGTAGACACTTTGGAAAAAAGAAATTATTTAGAAATGTTATAAAGGGCCTAGAACATAACAAAGAAATAGTAAACCTGCCAAAAGCTCAGGGTGAAGTTAATATTTCTCACACAATGCATAATTGCAATGATAATAATCATGTCAATATTTATTCCCAAGATCTAATTAAAAATAAAAATGTAAATGAATCTGATACTTGCAATAGAGTTAAAACAATAAAGACTGAAGTCACAGAGAACTCCGTGAAGTTGAACATTCTCCAGAGCCTGAAGGATAACATAGACCTAGGCACAAGATATGACATAGAGAACAGTGTGGAATACTCACAGAGTCCCAACATAACCATTAATACCAGGAAATTTTATTCACATAATATGCCTAAATACCGAAAAATTAACTTGAAGCTGCTGAAAATACCGAAATCCATCAATAATGTTTCTAGCATGGGCCCTTCCAACTCCCGAAGCACATGCAAATGTTTCAAATGTTAATGTAATTGCCAATTGACCAATTGTTAACTAAATTTATTGAAGTTTTGCAAATATTGATACAATTCTTAAAGTTATTTTTAATGTAATTTGTTTCATATATTTGTCTTCTCTTTGGATTTTTAATATAATTTAAAAGTTTTACCCTATTTTATTGATTTTCTTTTGTTATTGTTGTTATTTTATTTCCATTATGGAACACTAGATGGTGTTAGATGAGTGATTACTGGTTAATGTTAAAATAGATTATTAACATTTGAAAAGGGCACTAAACCATGTGCTGAAAAAGGTTTTTTATATAAAATTATTTTTAATATATATATAGTTATTGTATATGATTTATTTATTTATTATAATTTATATCAAAGAACAGAATAATGAAATTTAATTAATTTTCATTTTTGATGATTATTTACAATATATATTGTGCCCTTTTCTATAGGTCAGTAATAGTTTATAACAGTCAATTACTAAAAAATTTTAAATTTAGAATATGTTCTTTTAATACATTAATTATATTAAGTCAATTATATCTTTAAAGTACAATTTGAGGCTAAAGTAAATACGTAGTATATAAAATCATTTAAAAATAGTTATATAAAGCTTTAAATATTGTTTCATATGGTTGTAAAAGCTGGCCATATTAAATAACACAGCTATAAATAATTAAAAGTATATTTAATAAATTCGATTTTAATAATTTAAAACTTATAGTTAATAAATGCTATGTTTAAATTTGTAATCATATTTAAATAGTCAAAATTAATACAGTATATTTTAAAATAAACTTTATGATGGTGAAGATTATATCTAGTTCTATATTTTCTAAATTATTCTTCCAAATTTTTTTATAATTATTTTATACAATATAATAAGTGTATCGGTTTTATTAGTTTAGACAGAGAAATAGCTTGAAAATCGTCTGTCAGAGTAATCACGTGATCTTTAATGTATACTATTACACACACGCTTGTTTGAAATAATGACAAAGTTTAAAATATTTTCAAAGTTATATTATAGAATTGGATAGAATTATTGCCTATCATAAAAGCAAATAATAATAAATATTAAGTTAACTATCATATGTAATGTTTAAATAGTTTTAATAAAATAATAATTTATTTAAAAGTAATATTTTAAGTAATGTTTTAGGTTCATTACATCATCATTTTATTTTTCAAATATAATTCTGCTATAAATTGAAAATCTGTAAATTTGTTTTCAAGTTGGGGTAAGAATTGACCAATAAGAATAGGTATTTTTTTTTTTACAGATGATAAATATCGTTGTAATTAAGTTAGAGCAGGAGAATAAAAAATGTATTGAAACCGGAGAGAGGTAAATTATAACTATCAAAAGATAATGTTTTAAAAAATCTTTTATTTTAGTCAATTTTTTGGTACTTTCTTATAACTTTATCTGCAAAAAACTAATTGATAATTTTAAAAAATATTTTTTGCAAGAGAAAGTATAAACTAAAAATATTTGAATAATTTCGTTTAATATGATTTTCTAATTTTTAAAGTACTTACCAGTCGTATTTTATCTAGAAGTTTAACCTAAGCTACGCAATAAAAATGGATATACTACAAAATAAAATGGATAGAAATTGTAATGCTGAAAAAATATTTGAAATATTTATTGATACAGCTTTATTTATGCATAACCGAAGAACTGTTTTGGTACATAAAAACCACAGCTCGGACATTATACGGAATCTAATGAAAAAATTGGAGAAGCATTATTATGCATAAGTTTATTCAAGGTTTATTTTAAATAGTAACATTTTTTTTAAAAAATATTTTCGAGTGCAGAATTGAATAAAGAACCCAGGAAAATATGTTACAGAAGCGTTTTTGATATTAAAATATCCGTTCTTCGAATTATTTAAAATGTACTTGGAAAAGATTTGTTCAAAAGTATTTGAAGTTTTTATTTTAAAAGAGATTTATAAAATACCAAACGAAAGTTTTAAATGTATCAGGAAGGAAACATAGATAAAAAGTGAACACATAGATGAATAAAAAAATGGATCCATGGAAATACAAATAGTACTTAAAAGTTTATCGAATATTTTTAAAGTTAAATGAGATGGATTGATGCATCGGATATGCAGAGAATATTGGTAGAGAAGATTAAGAAGCTTCATGGGATTATTTAATCATTATCGTCTTAAATTAAAACCAAGGATTATTTTCTAAATTTTACTAAATGGATTGATAATTATTTTATTTTAAACTTTAACGCGCTTGGAGAACATTTTTAAAAACTCTAGAGAAAATAATAAGCATTTTGAACTTATCAGGAACTATCGTCAAGAAAATATGTAACTATAGTTTTGATTCTTTTTATTTTGTTGACCTAAGTTAAATCTAAAATTTTATATAAGATTAGGAAAAACATAAAAACATTAATTTGTTAATATTAAAATCTTATAATATAACAATCTAATAATTTAGCTAAAAAAATATTTTAGTATAAAGTGTATGGGTATGAATTTTTTTTTTATATCTGCAATGCTCAAGTGGACAAAGGAAGTCTACTGAACACGATGACTAGATAAAGGTTATTGGTAATAATAATAATTAGTAATAATTTTATAATGTATATTTTGTTTTCTTTAGATCATCCATAAATTGGAAGAATGAAGTGTAAAAGTTTTTTAAATTATATGTAACGCATTTTTATACAACATTTTAAAAAACATTATGAGATAGGATTAATTTGAAAATATGCATACGACAATTTTTTTTGATTTTTTTTTATTAGTAATATAATCCAACATAACAAATAATTGTGTGATTCTTTTAAAAATTTTATGATATGGGATATTCAAATATTGTCTAAGTAAATCGTATATGATTAAACATACAGAGCAATGAAATATTTAGTCTTTATGTGGGTATCAGCATAGTTAACATAGCCCTATGACTGATACATATTTTATTGGACAGTGTTTATATTACTTTAAATATTTGATGTTCTAATAAAGCTGAAGAAACAGCTTTAACATCGCCCCTGTACTAGAGGATATTAGGCAGATAAATGTCCTACCTCTTCGCACTGTGCCATGATTTTGAGATATGTTAAGAATAATACTCTAGCTTTCTTCCTTAATCCTATGCATCTGTTTTCACTATCTTTATTTCATGTAACTGCATCGTTTAGTAAGATATTTTAAGAGAAATGATAAATAATTTAGAACTAAGGTTGTGCTATCATTTTTTTTTGTATAAGACTAGTTTAGTTGCTTATAAGGAGCAGAATATTATAACTTAAAATTGAAGATCCAAAGTATCTTAGGGAAAGAAAAGAATCATAAAATATATTTTGAATTTATTTCGGAAATGAAATATAAAATTTTTAAAATAAGGTATCTAAACAAAGATATTTTTAAGTGATAATAATTTTAAATGCTTTAGTATATTTTTAAGAGAAAATAAGTATTGCATTTTTTTTTTTAAAAATACAATAGTACAAAGTAGATTATGTAAACAATATGCATAGTATTCTTGTTATTGATTAACAGAAATCTATTAATGATTAAACTTATATCATACTAAAGTAAGGCATAAAGAAGAATATATTATGATTAGTAAACATTGTGTGACAAATACTAAAATCTAGTACTGAATTTTGAATAATAGTTTGTGTAACATCTTGGACTTTGCAAGATGAATTTTTTTTAATATGTTGAGAAGTCCATACTCATTCTAAAATTTTGTTTTCTATAGAATGTTTTTCTAAATATGAATTTTTTTTTTAAAAAATAGGATAGTTTAACAACATTAGAGATAAAATGCTGTAACTAATAAAATAGATAAATTTATTTGTAATAAGTTAACCATGATGAGAAACCAAATAATAACATTTTTTTTTATTTTTGTCCTAAATCTAAATAAAATATAATTGAGATATAAATTATTTTTTTTATAACCAGGTAGATCAAACTGTAAAATAAAAAGGGTTAAGGATATCCACTGTAAATAATGTAAATAAATTGTTTAGTTATTTATTGTTAGTAATAAACTTTGTTAAATTTTGTTATTAAAAAAAATTTTGTGTCAGAGTTATTTATTTCTCCACATCGCTGCATGAAAACACGATATATGCATAATAACTGAAACAAATATATAATTTTGCACAAAAGATAAATAAAGAATTATTTTAAGAATTTTAAATATTTTATTGATATTCATTATAATTAAATAATCATAATCTTACATTATTTATTGGTCATAAATCAGTTATCACAATATTGTATTAAATTATATGCTATCTGTTGCCACACATATTTTGTTTGTCAGATTATTAAAATGCTACCACGTATTTATTATATCATTACATGAAGAATATTATTATTGTTATTTATTATTATTAGTTTAAGTGTAGTAGATTATGACATAAAATCCCTTCTCATATTTTACTACCGTATTTTTATTAACTTAGAATAAATTTTATGAACCTGAGATTATTTTATTGAGCTAGATTATTATTATTAAATAGAAGATTAAGATTTAATTATTAGTTTAGTCTTAGTGAGTAGAAGTTATTAAAGTCATAAGAATACTATGAGTTTGTTATTTAAAATAGTAATAAGGGGGATAGTGTTCTTATGCCATTGAGGTAGTATCCTGTGGGATATTGGCTCAATGTAATCTATCTTGTCACCTGTATTTTCACTTCAAGTCTCATGAAAATATTAAATATTTATTTAATATATTTTTTATAAATTGAACCTTATTCGAATTTTAAATTTGAGCTAGTGGAATATTTTAATTTTAATGCTGAATATTTTAGTTATTAATTATTAACTGCAATAGAATCCCTTTATTTTATACGATACATTATCCGGAAGTGAAGATGCAGAATATAAATGTATGTATAAAAAATTAAATATATATCTTTAAAATCACAAAAATAAAGAAATAAAATTACTTTCATTTAACTAGATTCAATTCATTCCTTTTTTATAATCAGTTATAATTTTATTTTTATTTTAGTGTTTGTTTGTAATAACTTTGCATATTTATATTAATATGTTTGGTGAAGTGTTTTATGCTTCTTTCATTAGTTTTCTGTTATTTAGTGCACTTCAAATGCAGAACACCACCACCATAGTTGTATTATTTCTTTTAGTTTACTGCTTTTATATTGTCTGTTTATTATCCTTAATATGTAAATAGGCTAATTTATATTATCCAGTGGTTTTATAATTGGTTGATGTTATCTTTTATGTTTGTAACATTGTTGTTATTTGTGATGTAGTCTGACATTTTGTGAGTCAAAGCTGTTTTCATGTTCTTTTCATTTTCATAATCTCTAAGAACACAGACATATAATCTGAATTTTTCTTTTGAGTGTTTGTAAAAGTACTTGTGATGCATGACTCTTATGGTAATGTTAACGCACAATTCTCCATTAATATATCATTATGCATTCTAGGTCATTGTACCGAACCTCATAATCTATTTGCAGGATTTTTTCTTTTTGTAATTTGTCTTTGGTATTATTCAGTCTATTAAACTATTAGAATGAAACTTGCTTTTAATTATTGTTGCTATTAGTTACAACATTTGTTAGAACATTTGATTTAAACATAAAAAAAAGTGATTATTTGAAAAAGACGACATTTTTTACAGCCATTTTATGACAAACAGTATGAGATATAACTCAACCTAAAAAGGGGGGAAGGCATAACATTAATATACAATGCAAACTAAATTCAAACTAATTTGATTTTTGTAAAATAGTGACATATTTAGAAAAGTACTGAGATGGATATTTGTTCAGTATAGAAAATAATATAAAATTAAAGCATTTAAAAATTGATGGTGGTGTCACATTGGTTGTAGCTCTTGAAGGTTTATATCATTAAAAATCAGAATAATTTATTGATTTTACTGCTTAAAAATTCATAAAAAGTTTGATAGATGCAACTGATAGAATTCTTGTAATAATCCTGGACTTTGAACTTTACGGTCCACCACTTTATTATTGCTCTAAGGCATATAGGATATTAAAATATTTAACATATACTTATGCATATAAATAGGTTATATTTGTAGGTATGTATGTGTTGAATATCTCTATATCATATACTTATACGTGGGCACATACTGTGTATATTATTAATATATAAAAAAGTAAAACATAGAAAAAAAATTTTTTCCCCACTTTATAATATTTTCTTAATTATTGTATTATGGCTGAACCCACACATATGAAAAAAGTAAAAACAGTAGATAAAAATAAAGGAAATGGCATGCTAATAAATATATAATTTTAAAAAAAATTAAAAATCACTTCCAAAATGTAAAATTATCAAAATATATATATAAAAAAACATTTTTAAGGCATCAAAAGTAAACAATTTATAAATTTATACTTATAAAATATTATTATATTACCATTTTTAAATGTCCAAATATTAAATTAATATATCTTTTTTCTTTTTTTAAACAAAATATAAATCCACCATATATATTATAACGCTCGTGCGGAGTCTCTTTTCTTATCTGCCATACCAGGACGACAGTAGGCCATTAGAACCTAGAAAATTTATAAAGTAGGCAGATCATCATCATCATCAACAACCATTATCAATCCATTGCAGAATGAAGGTCTCTCCAAGTTTAATCCATCTTCTCCGATCTTTAGCTTCTCTTTTCCACAACACCCCTGCACATTTTCTTATTTCATCTATCCATCTCACATGTGGTCTCTTTCTGGGGATTGTATTACAATCTCTTGGAATCCAGTTTAAAATTTCAATTGTCCATCTATTATCATTTCTTCTAGCAATATGTCCATCCCAACTCCATTTCAATCTTTTAATTTTTTCAATAAGGTCAGTAACACCTGTTTGTTGTTTTACCCATACATTGCGTTTTCAATCTCTTCTTGTTACTCCCAACATACATCTCTCCATACTCCTTTGAGTGGTCTTAAGTCTCTGTAATGCTCTTCTATTAAGTGTCCAAGTCTCAGATCCATAAGTAAGAACTGGTAAAACACATTTGTTAAAAACCATTCTTTTCAAACACATAGGCATATTTCCTTTTAGTATCAAGTTATTTCTACCAAAAGCACTCCAACCAAGTTTAATTCTATGATTAATTTCCTCCATTATGTTTCCATCTGTATTAATAATCTGACCAAGGTATTTATAACTGTTAACTAGATACGTGTGGGTAAGATTCAACTTTTATTGACCGATAATCCTAGCCACTAACTCATGGAAGAGCTGAGTTTCATAATAAAACAGTTCGAATTATATTTAATTATATATTTTAAAGTATTATTAATAAAGATAAAATAATAAGTTACTGCCAGTACTAATAAGTCAAACATTTATTACATACATAACGTATATAAAACAGATTTGAGAATTAGATTATTTAACTTTATTAGATTTAAATCATGATATTTATCTTAATATGCACAAATGAAAGTTTTTTTTATATAATTTAATATTTTAAAATGTTAAGCACAAATAGACTGCATAGAATATGCATTTAAAGACTTTCAAATCATTTAACCTCAGGCTAAAAGTTTGCAGCTAAACCTACGCTAGTTCACTGATATACCGACATGGCCAATGCAAAATGAAGATGTTAGCATAAAACCGTGTTGCCAGGAATGTGCATCTGTAGTATGATATTATTTAAGAAGTGATACACATCCAGTCCAGGAATGTGTGTCTGTCTGGTGAAAGAATCATATATAAACATACTGACAAAGAAATGCTCCATATGGAAGGAAAGCAGTCTTTGCCAACTTATAATCCTTATCCATAGAGTGTAAGAAGTCAAATGGTGTAGAAAATACCTCTATTACCAATAACAATGTGATGGCTTCACTTTTTGGGCCATACATTCAGCTGAGTACTATGCCCTATATGCTGATGTGGGACAAGAGAATGAGAATCTAATGCACTTCCCTAGATTACATTGACATAAAATGCCTGTACATCCCTCCACCAACATCAGTTCAACTACAAAATGATTAGCCCAAAATTAACCTCACATAATCTAACCTAAACTTAACAAATCTATGTAGCCATTTATACTTAACTTTAAATTTAGTAATTTAGTTAACAAAGTTGGAAATGATTGAAAACAAACACTATACATAAAAAAGGAAGCTTATTTAAAAGTTATGCTTAAGTTCACTAATTGGAAGTTTGTTTAAGTTAGCTATTTAAAAGTTCATATTGCATACAAAAGTATTATACTTCATATGGTAAAACTTGATGAATCCTCCTGATCGTAGCAGGTTTATTGAAATCCATCATGACTATCACATTTTATATTGTTCTCCTTGGAGACAAAACTGCTGATTGCCATTTATTCAGGAACCATCATTCAGGAGGCTGCCTCAGCCAGCACAGATAAAGGAAATGAAATCTATTGTGAGACCCCTACATTGTGCATACGGCACTACAGCTGCAAAATATTTTTAACCGGTCACCACCACTCAATCAATAATCAATCAATGATCTCTTCTTGTTACTCTCAACATACATCTCTCCATACTTCTATGAGTAGTCTGAAGTCTCTGTATTGCTCTTCTATTAAGTGTCCAAGTCTCAGATCCATAAGTAAGAACTGGTAAAACACATTTATTAAAAACATTCCTTTTCAAACACATAGGCAAATTTCCTTTTAGTATCAAGTTATTTTTACCAAAAGCACTCAAACCAAGTTTAATTCTATGATTAATTTCATCCATTATGTTTCCATCTGTATTAATAATCTGACCAAGGTATTTGTAACTGTTAACTTCTTCTAATTCATCATAATCAATCTTTATTTTTATATTTTGAGACAATCGATTAAACATTACTTTAGTCTTTTTAACATTTATCTTTAGTCCTACTTTCCGACTTTCATCTAATAACTCCTGCAACATTTCCTGCAGCTCTAAAGCATTATTTGCAAAAAACAACTACATCAGCTGAAAATCTAAATGATTTAAATAATCTCCATTTATTTTCACTCCTTTAGCTTCCCATTTTAATCCACAAAATACTTCTTGCAGCACTGCTGTAAAACTTTTTGGAGATATGGAATCACCCTGTCTTACACCCATATCAATGTTGACTTTCCCAGTATCATTATGTAATCTAATTGTTGCTGTTGCAGTTTTATAAATATTCTTTAAAATATGTCAATACCCTGAATCTATACCTTGATGATCCAATGCTTTAATCACTGAAGAAATGTTTATAGAATCAAATACCTTTTCATAAATCTACAAATCCAAAACATAATGGCAACTTATATTCATTTGTCCTTTCTATAACTTCTCTCATTACCTGGATATGATCTACTGTACTAAAACCACTTTTAAATCCAGCTTGTTCTCTTGGTTGGTGGAAATTCAATGTTCTCTGTAGACGAGTTATAATTATCTTGGTAAAATTTTTTTATATAAAATTGATAAAGGCTGATATATCTGTAATTTCTAATATCTTCTTTATTTCCTTTTTTAAATATTAATATTAATACTGCTTTCTTCCAATCATCTGGTACATCTTTATCATTTAGACATTTGGTATATAACTTTGCTAAAAAAATTCTACTTCTTCACCTGCTTTTTTTAATATATCAATTGTAATTCCATCATTACCTGGAGCCTTTCCTTTCTTCATATATGTAATTGCATGTCTCACTTCTTCATTTAAAATTCTGGGCAATTCAGAAGATGTAATAGATATAGGAGGTACTTGTTCTTTATTACTATATAATTTTTGATAAAAGTCTTCAACCCAATTCATGATATCATCTCTCTTTTTAGTAATAATTCCATCTTTTTTTCTTATTGCAGATATAAATTTCCTACCAATACCAAAATGTTGTTTTACATTCTTGAGACTTCTTTTCTTTATAAATTTTCTAGTCTCAGTAGAAATTTTATTGGTCAATTGCTGTTCCTTTCTACCAGCTATCTGTGTTGCAGTTTTCAAAAGTGTATCAGTTATTTTCATATTAATTTCATTCAAATCTGAATCATGTTCGAAATCTACAAATACTTGAAATCGATTTGTAACTTCTAACTGAAATTCATTAGAATGTTTCTGAAGATTAGGAATATCAACTGTAAATATTGTTTTTCTTAATAATTTTTTTCTCTCTAGTTTTGCATTAACACATATCTTACATCTTAGTAATCGATGATCACTTTCTATGTTAAATTTATTAAGAACATTACAATCTTGAAATATGTATTTTCTGTTAGTCAATATATAATCCAATTCTGCTGTACCTTCATTTGGATGCTTCCACGTCCATTTCTTTTTAACATTTTTCTCAAAAAAAGAATTCATAATATAAAGTCTTTCTTTTTCTGCAAACTCCACAAGTTTTATGTCCTCTCTCATTTCTATTACCATAACCAAAATTACCTACAGCACTTTCATCTTTCATTTGTTTACCAATTCTAGCATTAAAGTCTCCCATAACAATTTTAAAATGTTGTTTCCTCTGATCAAATACCTTTTGTACATCCATATAAAAATCTTCTATTACTTCGTTACTATGAGAATTTGTGGGGGCATAAACCTGAATTATCTGTATTTGGCATCTGCTATTAAGTTGTATAACTAATCTTGCCACTCTGTACTATACACTATCAATCTCCACAATGTTTGTTCTTCCACTTTTTATTTATAATGAATCCTACTCCACTTGTATTTCCAATATTTGTGTCTTTATAATATAGTACATGTCTACTTTTTAAATCAATTGTCTCTTCACCTTTTCTTCTAACTTCACAAAGTCCAATAATGTCCCATTTAATATAAGACAATTCTTCTAATTCTTGCAATCTTCCTTCACTTGAAAGTGATCTGCAGTTGTAAGTACCTAAATAAAAAGTCATCATCAAATGGCATCCTGGGTCCACAATCAGGAGATTCTTAGCACCCTCTGCCTTTGGCCACCAACTGCTGCCTTGGTTGGTGACTTTACAGCCTCCTGGGAATAAGGGTCATGATTTATTTTTGTCTGTCATAATTATATATATGTATTGGAAAAAGTATTTATCATTTACACAAACATTCATTCTGTCTTATCAGGCAACTGAGAAGAAAGACCATGGTGTTTCTTGATATTAAACTCAGAGGTAAAAAGCCAATAAACTCACCACACTGGCTAATGTGTGTTGATGAGCAGCCCATCCATGTTTATATATTATATGAATAATCACATAGTAATAACAGCTGCAATGACAAGAATGTATGGAGTGGACATTAGCAATTTGCCCAGCTCTGTTCCTTTAAGGTCTCCAAGAATCAAAGGGTCTCCTTTCAGTTAATATCAAACTCCTTTCTGCAGCCATTATTTAATTACTTACATATAAATTGGAGCCAAAATGATCATCTTATGGTTTTGCTTGCAAAAAGATTTTTTCTTTTATAACTTGTTTCGTATTAATATTTTTATGTACTGAAGCACTAATCTATAAGATAACTCATTGACTTTTTTAATTGTAATTGAAAATAAGGTTTTTCTGAAAATAGGATGGAAAATAGATTAATAAAAATTCATTCCTTAAGAGTTCTTAAGAAGTTTGAATCCAGAAGTGTCACACATGCAGATCTATGGATCTTGAGCTCCAGAGATTGACACCTAACACTGCAACCAGAGCCAAATTCTAGAGCTGCGTTAATTACACTAGGTTCTGATTTTATCAATGCCCTGTGCCTGCACATTCTACACTTTCTGTGGAAATCAAAATATAAAATGTTTTATTACTAAATGTAATTATGTTTTTCTTTTTTATGTGCAAAAATTCTGTAATTTAAAGGCCCTATCACTTCAAAAGAATAAAATTGTAGAAGCACTGGTTATGTGGTGATGTAGATTTTTCAACTATATGCAATGTGTAGACTTAATTTTTTTTGCCAAGCATTGTTAGCCGAGAGGTCAGCGCAGCCGCCTTGCAAGTAAGCAAATGGTTGCAGACGGTTGTTGCGGGTTCGCCTCCCGGCAGATGCTATGACATATGAAAAAAAAAATATTTCAAAATTTTTCTCAACGTATTAATGAAATATCAATTATAGGTCAAAAATGATTTTTTTTGTTAGCAATTTTATCCACTGAACAGAATTCACAAAAACGAATAAATTACTGCATTTGTTAAAACAGGCAAAACTCAATTTTTAATTATAGGTCAAAAATGATTTTCTTTGTAAGCAATTTTATCCACTGAACAGAATTCACAAAATAGAATAAATTACTACAATTGTTAAAACAGGCAAAATTCACTATACGTATTGCCACACATAGCAAGATAGAGTAATCAATGAATGCCAAAAGGCTTGTGCATAAAATCCCCATTTAGTGCCAACTCACCTCGATCTGAGGATCTAACGCAACCCTCTAGCAGCTACCTTTTATCTCCACTTAACTACAAAATTATGAGTCTTAAATTGAAAACACCTTAACATTTTCAATCCAAGCTCATCAGCTTATATAGTCATATAGGTCTGAACTCACTTCAGTACCCATACATTTTGATGTCTTTGGTTCTTTGAAAACCATAGCCACCACTATCCTATTAAGCCGGATTGGTTTTAAGCCAATAAACATCACATGATCAACATTTCTTATGCTTGTGAAGTTTATCGGCTTAAAATTACTACATTATTAATGACTTTGCAATAATAATTTCAAGTAAATAAAATATAAATTTTAGCATCATGTTATTTTATGTATTCAAATATTTATTCAATAAAGCAGTTGACTGTTCGCTGGCACCAGAAGAATGAGACTCATTATGCTTTTAAGTTTGAGTTTATTGGGAAAAAAGTTTGCCAAGATGTAGGTGAGTACTTGTTTTATCATCTCATCACCGTTACAAGAAATATTAAATCAGTTTTTACTCAAAAGTATTTGAAATTATCACTCGTATCGTTCTATGCAAATGGCTGCCATTACAAAATGCAAAAGCCAGTACAAGGAAATCTTAGAATCATTTGAGCAAGAATAAAACTTAGGAAAAGATTTTAAAATGAAACCAAATAATTAAAAAAAAAAAAAAGTTACTAGAAATCCTAAGCTTAATGATAGGATTAATTGAGAAATAGTTTGCAGGTCAAATTTTATTGAAAACGTCGGCAAAAAAAAAAAAGAAAAAGCTTAATAAAGATAGTCTTAAGAATTTCACAATAGCATCAGATATAGCAAGATTCTATGGCTGCAAACAAATCAGGAAAGACAGGAAATAGACCAAGAATCAAACTAGATACAAAAGTAATCATAAACCTATGGAAAAAAAAAAAAGAAGAAATCCCAGCGTTAATTTGTTCATAAGAAAAAAGTTACGATATCATCGTGGCTGAATGCATAGGAGGGGGAAATTATTTTAAATATGAATTCAATCTCAATTTTAGAATCAAACATTATAGATTATGTTTTAAGCCATCTCCCTGCACAAGAGTTAAATTTTTCTGATGATTAGATCAAAGTTTCTGGGCCACTTCCAGTGCGATTGGGGCACCACAAAAAGAATAGAAAATTTTCAAATTGACACAGAATTAGAACAAAGTGTTTCCTGAGCCAAAAAACAATGATTTAAAGATAAAAATAAGTTCAAATGATGGTATAGACCCAAACAAAGATATTGAAGCTGCAATTCACTCAACTCCTTTAATCCAACAATTATTAGGAATAATCCACAGATTACAAACTTTTACACTACACAACTGAAACCTTGATTACAAATCAAGACCTAGATTTCAATTAAGATAAGCAGAATTCAAATAGGATCAATACAAGAGTCCCAGTTGGAATCCTACTACAATCAGGTCCACAACATGGTTACAGAAACTAGTTATTATAACAGGTTGGTTGCCATTCATCTCTACTGTACAACCAAACAATAAGCAAGAATCCTACAATGCTAATCACACTGTTCATAATCGGAATAACCAAATGGAAATATATAAGCTAGATTATAATCCCTGGAGAACCTTACAGTCAGATGAGTTGAACTAGTATTTAGAATATATGACACGTATCAAGAGTTAACAACAATGAAGCAGACTTTGGAGGCTGCTTCACCCCCTTGATGGCTTGTTTATTAGGGCAGTGTTAAATTGAACTAATTATTTTTTTTTGGTTAACTTTAAAATTAGAGAGTTTGTAAGGCGGTTGGTCTGATTTGGGCCTCCTCCAAATTTTGTAACTTTGATGGAAGCTTTGCTACAATAATTTTGCGGGCATGGGTCTGCACTCCTCTTTTCTTCCTCGGGGGTGGTGGCGGTCACTAGGAGGCTGGTTCATTGGTGCAGGCTGTTGACAATTATTGCCGCTACCTGGAAAACCTGCTGGGAGGGTACCTGGTCAAAGTTTCAGCACCATTCCTGCTCTGGTCGGCTGCTATGCCCCCTTGATAGGTTGGTTTTGGGCAGTGCAGATCTGAGCTTGCTATGTGTTAGTTTTTTTTAGTTGGCTTTCCAATTCTGGGCAGGTAGACTGAATGCAGTCCCTGCACATTTGGACTGTTAATTGGGAGACAGAGACATCTGGAATGGTCTTGACATGGCTCAGCTGCAGGTCAAGAATTTATTATTTAATGGACTTGGGTCTTGGACCTCGCTGCCTGTTGTGGTGGTTGGCGCAATGCTGGATTTGTCCACCTATTCAGCTGAAGCATTTGGGTCTTCGCTTCAGGGTCCCAGGGGTGGGATCATTGGGTGATGGATAGCTTCTCAGTAGCTGGTCCATGTAAATCCATGTATAGATACTCATGTTCAGATACACATTAATATCAACGTTATAGCAACTCTTTTATGGACATAATTGTTATCAAGCATATTTACTTTATATAATCAATAATTGTTTTACCTTGTTTGTTACATTGAACACTTTGTAATTCTCAATGGGTAAGTCTACCCAAAATTTTTGTAATCTTTTTACTAATAAAGGTTACTTTTGAAAGATAAAGCTGTATTTATAATTTATAAGTAATCATAAATAGGTAATTATTTATACATTATAAGTATTAATTTGGGAAATTTTATCCCTAAATTTATATTTTATTTACTTGCATGTTTTTTTAGCGAATTCTCATCAAAATAAATAAAAATTTTAACAAAGTGAGTCGTTTTTGACTTGATTTATAATACTTGTAAAGCAATATATATATATCTGCAAATAAGATAATTTTTAAAAAATATTAAATATTTTTATCATCAGTAAAATAATCCCCCCTCCCGGGCGCATAAAAACATTGCTTTAGGGCCTCGCTTTTTTCTTGGCCCGGTTCTGACTGCAATAAAGAATACACGGTTATTAACATGGGTGTGACAAGAATCTCGGCCTTAGGGTGGCCTTCGAGCATTCCATCATCAGATTTTCAATTGGGATGGACGGTTGAAGAGTTGGAGTGTGTAGTAAATTGGAGCCAGTCCATTAAAGTATGAAGATTGTCTATCTTAATATATATCTGAGCACTTATAGTATATATGTGTGGGAGATGATAATCTGGACCAACTGATGATTGCTGGTTTAGCATGAAATACGTATATTGGTGATTATTTATCTTTTCAGCATATATGTGCTTGAGGGTATCAGTGTTATTAGATAGAGTGGAGAGTGGTGGGTTATGTGAAAATCTGTGCTCATATACCCTATATTACATATATAGACACATGGTATATATTAAGCCTGTGTTTCAGTTATAGAATGATTAACTAAAACTAATTACCTGGGAGCGTTTCTTTGAAATCTCTGGTGAATAGTATTTTTGTAGTGTAATTTTTACACCACCCTCACGCAAGGTAGGGATTCATTAAGTGAATAATCTATTGTCTAATAACCATGTGTATAAGGATTTTCTGTGCATGTCAGAAATAGCGTGAATATATAAAGGGAACACCATTTTATTATAGTGATGAAAAATAGAATAAAAAATGCTAAAATGCTTATAAACTTTCAAAGAGAAAAGATAAAAGCTATATGCTTAATTAACGATTATATTTGCATTAAATGAAAGCTGAAATCTGTTTGTTTAGTTCTTTAATAATTTAAAAATATTTTGCATTTATTCAATCAAAGAATTACAGTGAGATTTTACATTTATCCTGATGCAAGCTTTTGTAAAATTAAACTGCATGATTAATTTTTTAGAAATTTTAAAATATAATATTGATTTCATTTTCTTTATGAAAATAATAGATTTAATACAAAAATTGAAAATTTAGAAATTAATAGAATATTTTAATATATATGCTGCTTTTTAAATTAAATTTAATATCATTTAATTGAAAAAAACATTTTGACATAACAATCGATTTCTTATTATCATCATCATCATCATCATCATTAGACATCTGCAAAAAACCAGTGCCCCATTCTTTAAACCAAACTAATTGCCTTTTTCTATTTTAGTCCATGTAATAAGCCAGACTATGTTCTTCGTTATCCCACACCCCAGACCAGACTACCACTTCTGTTTTAGCCTACATACTAAAATAGACAATTTATGTTTTTGTCAACACATTAAATCAGATTTTCACCCCGTTTTAATCAACACAATACACTTCCATACTATTTTTCTCTCTGTTTTTGCCCATGCATTGATCAATTTATTTTTTGTTTTCGTCCGCCCACCAAATTAAATTATCATCTCCGGTGTTATTAACAGATTGCCCTTTTCATTTTATACTAAACCAGACTGTATTTTCTGTCTTAGTTTTCACATTAAACTTTATTATCTTCACTGTTTTGACTCATATACTAACACAGACTGCCTTCTCATTTTTAGCTCAAATCATATTAGCTTCTATGCTTTATTCCATATATTACTTCTCTTCTTTATTGCAGTCTACAAATTAAACTAGATTGCATTTTCCATTTATTTTATACATTAAACCAGTTTGAATCTTTTCTTTTCTATAGACTGCACTTTTTTTTGGCCCCCACACTAAACCATGCTGTTTTCTGTTTTAGTCACCCATTAAATCAAATGATATTTTTTGTTTTAGTTGATTACACTAAATTAGATTTTCTCTCCTTTTCTGTTGTAGTCACCATATTAAATTAAACTATTTTCTTTGCTTTCTTTCGTACTGCAAATCATACTTGTCTTTTTTTTAGCCCATACACTACACCAGAGTGCATTCCCTGTTTTATCCAATTCTCTAAATCTGAATACTTTTCTTGATTTTTAGATATTCATAGTTATTTTATACGATTCTCTAAATCTGAATACTTTTCTTAATTTTTAGATATTCATAGTTATTTTTCTTAATAAAACCTACTTCTCTTTTATATACTTTGTGCATTCGCTTCAAACATAACTTTCTTAATTCCTTTATCTTCAACTATTTAACACTCTTCTTCTTTATACTTTTTAAAAAAAATCTTATCAGCACTTTATATTTCAAGTCTTACATTTCAATTGGCTTTTTGATTTTTTCTCAAATCTATAAATCTTAAGCTTACAATAATTTTCCTTGCTTTTTCTAATTATTCATGTCTTCGTTTCTTATAAACATATATTTTAAACAAAACAAGAAGCTTCTTTCTTTTTCTAATTCAACATAAAAAGTTTTTTTTTTTTCCATATGTCACAGCATCCGCCGGGAGACGAACCCGCAACAATTGTCTGCAACCAACTGCTTGTTTGCAAGGCAGCTGCACTGACCTCTCGGCTAACAATGCTTGTATAAAAAGTTTCTTAGCCATTGTAATTACTTATCTTTTTTTTTCTTATTACTACACTCATAATTTAGTATCCAACTTTCCAAATATATAAATCATTATCAACATACTCTATAATATTTTTGACAAGTATTTACTTTTATTTTATCTTCATCTCTGATCTTTTTTACTTTAATTTTATTTGTATTCATCTCAAATTTTCTATTAATATTTTAAACTTCATTTTTCCTATCAACAAATATTGCTAATATCATCAATAAACCTGATATAAAAAATTAACACACATTTTGCATTTTTCAGTAATATTTTTTAATCAATATGGTTATTTTTGACAATTTCAACTCTCTAACAATTTTCTTCAAAGTTATAAAATACAAATTTATTTAAAAATAAACATGTAGATTTAAAAGCATGGTTATTTATATACATATAAAGAAGTATACTAATTTATTGATTTATTAAAGTTATAGGTAATGCAAAAAATAAAAATAAGTGGATAAAAATAAATTGGGCATCTTAATATCTGGTACAATAATGTTTCTGAGATCCAATGCTAAAATATTCATTACCAAATTCAAACTTGTTTAACTGATTAGATAAACAAATATCCCTGCTTTACATCTTTTTTTATATCTATGTCTTCTGTAAGAATGTTTAATTGTTCAAATGTCTTCTTATTCTAACCAGTTTTTTAAATAAATATCTCTTCTTCCATTCTATGTCTTTCTTTCCAAAATTTTCAATACATTAACCCAATTTATTCTTGTCATTGAAACAAATATGAATCTCCTTTATTCTTTCTAAATATCTCTTAGTCATTGTTTTCATCACCAATAACCTCTACTTTTTCTAAACACAGACTTGTTCATATAAAACATTTATTGGAAATTTATATATTCATGAAAACAGCAAAATTTTAAAAAGTGAAATTATCACATTAAAATTTTGATTTAACCATTAACAACCTACAAGAACTAATGCAGGACTATAATGATTGGCTCTGGAGTTTAGGGTCCATAGATCATACCCAATTGTGCCCCTTCCAGTGAAACTATCTAATTATTTTATTTTTTATCATTTTTCATATTTAATATAGATGATGGCTTGTTATTTTTTATCATCATATCAATTATTCTCAATTCACTGTAGGATGAAGATCACTTCAAGCTCAATCCATCTTCTCCAATATCTAGTTTTTCTTCGCCACATTATCACTGCACACTTTCTTATTTTATACATACATCTCACATTGTAGTTTCTATCTGGGTTTTTGCAATATCTTGGAATTCAGTTTAAGATTTTAATTATCTGTCTATTATTATCTCTTCTAGCAGTATGTCCAGTCCAACTTCATGTCAGGCTTTTAATTCTTTAAAATGTCAGTAACACTTTTTGGTTCTGTTAGCCATGTATTGTGTTTTTGATCTCTTCTGTTTACTCCTAACATGCATCTCTTTATATTTGTTTGAGTGAACTGAACACATTTTTTAAAAATCTTTTCAAACTCATAGGCTTATTTCAATATTAAGTTATTTTTACCAAAAGCATCCTAACCAAGTTTAATTCTATTATTAATTTTATCCATTATATTCCCAACTGTAGTAATAATCTGTCAGGTATTTGTAGTTATTTCTTTTTTATGAAATATTATAACTTTATCTTTTTTATTGAATGGCCAAATCCATATAATATTAATATTATTTATGTTCTTTATTACTTTCATAATGCGTCATAAAATTATAACCCACTATTGATGGTAAAAGTAATAAATGATGTAAATGATATTAATGTTAAATGGATTTGGAATGAAATAAAAAAATATTTATTATTAATCCAATAATTACTATTTTTAATTTATAAATAAACATTAGACATATATATAGACACACTCATATATATATATATATATATATATTAAGTATACACATGAGTGTATTCTAATATCTTTATAATTATGAACAAGTTGATATTTTTGTTTTTCTGACTATTTTTAAAATTAATATATTTTCTTCTTCTTCTTCCTTTTCCTGTGTATTGATTTCTACTTTAACATATACCATTTACAATTTTCTTAAACACTTGATCAATACTCTTTATTTATATCAAAACTAACAGTTTCGACTGTTCTGCAGTCATCATCAGAGATCTTTACAATCCTATTTCATACCATTTACAACTTTCTTAAACACTTTATCAATACTCTTTATTTATATCAAAACTAACAGTTTCAACTGTTCTGCAGTCTTGTAAAGAGCTCTGATGATGACTGCAGGGCAATGGAAACTGTTAGTCTTGATATAAATAAAGAGTATTGAAAAAGTGTTTAAGAAAGTTGTAAACGGATGATATTTTTAAAATTATAATTTTAACATCAAGAAACTACTTTTCTTTAAAAGTCTGCTTCAAATTTTTTTTTTTTTACTTTTATTTTTTCTACATGCAAATTTTAAACAAAGATTTTTCAATTTTTGTCCATCAATTAATTTATTAGCCACCTGTTTAAATTTTATTTAAAAGTTATTTACCTCTAGTTATTGTAAAAAAAAAAACTTTTATTAAGAAAACAAATTGAAGTGAAATGATTTGGGTGGAATAGATTTTTTTTTTTTTCATTGTCCTTTAGAATTGCATTCTTAGTATATTTTTTTTTAATAGTTGATTTATTTATTTTATATACTTTTATAACTTCTGTTTATAAAATAAATTCCATGCACAGACTGTGTTCATATGACTGACAATATATTACCTTTATCTGTATGTCTATACATATATAAAGCACCATATAAAACTAAATACTGTCTGTATAAAATTAAATACAGATATATATAACATATAGCACCAAAGATTCTAAAGATTAGGCTGATTTGTCATATAAATTGCTGGTATGACATATCTTAATTATCAGATAAACAAGATAAATGCTGAAGATCCTCAATTGAGTTCAGCTCTAGTTACTTCCCACATATTTGGTTATAAAATCATGGACAAGTTGTTCTCTAACTTTTCTGCGAATTCAAACTTGATCAACATAGAGACTATCCACCTGCCCTTCCTTTTGAAAGTGACTTTCTAACAACTCAGTCTAATACTATCAGTTAATTATTTGGTGGAATGTACAAAAAGGAACATTAACATAATTTTTTTCTTTTGATTAATAGAAACAAGATTATAACTATATCACCATTCTTTTTGCGCTTTTAATTTACATATTTTAATTAAAAATTTTTTTTTAATCTTTTAAGTAAAAACTGATTATGGAATTAATTCTATAAATAATGTATATTTAAAAAAAAAATCATTGTTTTAGACAACAATATTTTTCTCTCTTATTACACTAAAAATGTAGATTTTTGTCAACATGATAAATAGAAATCTTTTTAATATTTGATTTTAAATAATTTACAGTACTATAAAAATATCAAATATTATTATTTAATCAATACTTCAATTATTCAAGGCTTTAATTTCAATAATTAAGTTTATAAATTTGTTTTTCTTCATTTCTACTTTTCCTTTTAAGCTTTAAATAAATGTGCACACACACATATATTTTGTGCCATGAGACCAATCCATCTTCGTATGCTTAACAAATCACACTCCTCCTAAAAGCACTTTTAATAATGCTTTATTTAATTTATTAGACAGTTTTGACTGCATAGATGTCTGAAGAAGGCTTCTACATAGTTGAAACTGTTTATTAATTAAATAAAGCTTTGTGGAGAGAGCATTTAGAAAAAGTGTGATTTTTTTTTATATGTCAAAGCGTCAGCAGGGAAGCGAACCCGGGGCAACTGCTTATAAGGCAGCTGAGCTAACCACTCAGCCACCAGTGCTTGACAAGTGTGATTTTAAAATAGATTTAATATAAGAAATGCAATGAAAATGGAAAAGATTTTTAAAATCTCCAAATTAATTTGGTGATGCACCAACTATAATTTTTTATTGTTAATCTTTAAAAATAGTTCTAGGAAGTTCATTTTGTCATTTCTAAATTTCAGCATATTCAAATAATCTAAAAAATATTTTATTTCATAACTAAGATTTTAAAAAACAATTCTCAAAACGTATTTCTTTGTCTGTTTTCAGTACAAAATTATTCAAAAAAATTTAAGTGTGAATGAAAAACTAGTTTAGGGAATAACATTTTTTAATTAAAGAGAAAAAAAAATATTTACATTTAAAATGCCTAAATCTTTTATAAAATTTTGTTTATGTACTTTTTTTGGTACTAGTTTAGTAAAAATTATTTTCTAAAATATTATGTTTGGTTTGGGTATCTGTTTCAATTCACTGTCTGAAGGGGTTACCTTACTGTTTCGCCTATGGCCTTGGTGCTGGTTTTAATTCTCAAAAATTTTATTTTTCATTAAATATTAACTGTTTTCTTTGTTCCCAAACTAGAAGAACCATAAAAACATTTAATTGCTAATGTTTTTTTTTTTTTTTGTATCCTTTATTTTTTCAGCTATTTAAAAATTGTTACATAAAAGGTACAGTATAATGTAAATAAACTTAAAAAAAGGAAAATTAAAATAAAAAACTGTTGTGAAAAGATAAAAAAAAAGCAAGAATTTTAATATATATATAAACCAACATTTAGAAAAAAAAACTGCATTGGTACAAAAAAAGAAAGTATTTTAGAAAAGTTGCTTTTAAAAAATAAAACACTTTTATAAAGCTCACTTGCATTAAAAAAGGTCAAAGGTTATCGAATCTTAACTGAAAAAAAAATTGCAAAGGATAAAGTTATATATATAAATAAATACTTGTATTTATAAAAAAGATAAGTTTGTTTTTAAATATAAAAAGACAAAATAATTTAAAAAAAAAAAGTTAAATGAAAGAAGATAGTACAAAAGTATAAACAATATTTTATACAAAATGATTTAAAACTTGTTAAGAAATAAACTTGTAGAAAAAATGTAGCTCATATAATGAGCAAATAGATAATAAAACTAACAGAACAAAACACATATCACTAACATTTGAAAAGTGCATACCAAAATAATGTGAATGTTTGCATTTTGAAGTCCTTTATAGTATAGTGCAATGGTAAAATGATGGATTTAAGAAGTTTTTTAATTTAAAGGTCAACTTATTACTTTGTTACTTGAATGTCAATAATCTCCCAAGCAACTACCAATTTAATTATCATATTTTTTACTTTATATTGAATAACATGTCATTTGATTCCTTTAGCTTACAATATTATTATAAACAGGAGTAATTCTTCTTTCTCTACTTTACTTCCACCTATTGGAGGCTTAACTATATAATGACTAGCAGTTTGTTAAAACCTATTAAAAAATTTTGCTTTGTTTTATTAATATTTTAAAACAACTTATCAGCTACTCTAGTGCCACCTATTGAAGATTTAATTACTTAATGTCTGCAATGTATTTTAAAAACAATTTATTAGTTTTGTATAAATATAGGTAGCATTGCATAATGTTAAATTTGGATGATTTGTGTATATACTAAATTTGATTTAAAATATTCAATTAATTGATAATATAAATCAAATGGTTTATTGCTTCGAACTTGATAAAATGATGGCCAGGGTTATGGTTCTTGAACATCCCCCTGTGACACTGTAATTGTGACAAATTATGTAGAGCAGAATAATCAAATGGTGTAAGGGACAGAGATGAACCCTGACTCACAGATCTTGAGCTCCAGAATTTGCTATTTTTCATTGCCCCAAATCTCAAAGATTACAAATATAAATAGGTATTCTATTTGTAGTAATTATATGTAGGATTATTTAATATTGAATGTTAAATGTCTTTAGAAAAATTCTGACTTTATTAAACTTTTCAAAGACATTCAACTGTTAGCAGTAGCATACAGGTTAGTATATAACATATTTTATTTGTAATTACTCTCCTCTCTTCTTTAGGTGATAGTACTAACATGGAAACCTAGACTTTTAGATTCATAAGCATTAAATCTAAGGTGATGCTCTAACCAACTTTAATGTTGCTTTACAGTCCCAATTCACAGAATAGTTTTTACCTTATGGCTTTTATTAGATTCAAAGTTCAAATGCACTATCCAAAAACATACACAAGAGTTCATCACTAATGCAAACCATAAGATAAAAACTAGTCTGGAAACATTTGAATAAGATGTAACTGAATAAGGATTTCATAAGCACAACTATCTATCATATATTTTGGTTATTAAAGTGAACAGAAGATGGAAAAAAAATAGGGAGAATAATAGGTGAAGTGTAACACTTCTAAATACAAATTTGCAGTAACATAATCTAGAGTGCAGAATCTTATACATTAAAAGGGAGTTTATTACTAAGTTTAGTTTTTAGTACTAAATGATCTCACAAATATTCTGAGAGATTTATTGTTAATATTTTTTTAAGTTTAATAAAAACTTGAAATACTAATTTGTCTTTATCAATGCAAAATAGGAACAATTCTATAAATATATGGCAGAAAATCATTATTAAATCTTTGGGAACAGACATTGATTTGGGTTTATATATTGGATTATTTCTATAATCTAATATTTAGTATTAAATGTCTTTACAAATGTAACTTAAATATTCCAATTACATTCAACTGTCAGTAATACCACAGAGGTTAGTATATGTATGATGTTTTGAGAGGTATTATTGTCCTCTTTTCTTTAGGTGTTTCTGGCTCACCAGTGACAGTATTAGCATGGGAATCAAACCTGTACACTTAAATTTTTAAATATTAAATTTTAAGATAACTCTCTAACCAACTGAGCTATCCTTCCAAAGGCAACAGTTGGTAAAAATTTCATATACTTATTTATGAGGTTCCTTCTGATTTCTTTACTTTTTCTTAAGAACAAAGTTGATTAATGGTTTCCATACATTATATATAGTCACACTAGGTTTACTTAGGGGTTTATTGATTTACTTCATTTTTTCTTACATGTTTTGAAAAAAATTAATCAAGGGGCTTGTTGCTTGAAAATTCATATAAAAATTCACAGTAAAATTCATACATCAAAGTTGTGATCCATATGACCTGAGATGCAATACTTATCCATCTATAATTATTCTAAACCTGGCAGAACAGTTGTTTGAATTAATTCCAACAAACTTCCTTCATAACTCATACATTTTTAATTAGAAAAAATCTGTATGGTATTTTTTGATAGTATGTTGGATTATTTTCATCATCTATCATTAAATGTTGTCATAATGCACAAATAAACAACAAGTTGTTTATCTTTGAAAAGTTTAATTAAAGTTTAAAATTTTCTATACATTCAACATTTAATGAAAGATAATGGAAATAGTCCAATATATTATCACATGTAATATAAAAATTTCTCTCCACTTCTCCTTATTTGCATTCATTAATTACATATATACCATATACTCCTTAATTAACACTTTACAATGCAATTTTAACATGTGATTTATTTCTTCTTGCTTACAATTTCAACTGCCATGCAGTCATCATCAGAACTACAATATTTAAACATATACATATTATATATATATATATGTATATGTATGTATCGATATATATATATGAGTATAGTTAGGTATTAATTGTATATGTTTAAATATTGTAGCTCTGATGATGACTGCAGGGCAGTTGAAACTGTAAGCAAAAAGAAATAAATCATATGTTAAAATTGCATTGTAAAGTATTAATTAAGGAGTATATGATATATTACACACATGTAATATAACATCATCACAAATCTTCAAGCAAATACTGTATGATTTTCATTTTCCCCATTTGCCATTCTCAAAGTCTATTGTTGTGTTGTTCCATAATATTTTTTCAGAGGACCAATTAATTTATTCATACTTTTTAGTAATTAAGAAAATAGAGATTTTTATTTCATTAAAACTGACATCTTATTTTGTTCATTTAAAATATACCGTATTAGCTGGTGCATTGAATTTTTCTTTAATTGTGAGAATTTTTTTGATATCCATTCTAGGATGGTTAGTCTGATTTAAAAATGAAAACAGACATTAGCATGAGAGTTCGTAAACATCATGAAATTTCAAAAAATTTTATTCTTGAGGATTTTTTTTTTTTGCCATTATGTTAAAAGTAATGTAAATAATATGGACAATCTTTTTGCAGAAAACTTTTGAAAATTTTACGATTGAGTGCTGTTATTAATGTTAAGACTCACTTAACTCCCCCAATTGTCATAACTTAATAAATATTATTAAGAAAAGTAATGAATATGTTTTGAAGATGGTTGCTTTAAAATTGGAGGTGGTAAAATGATGAAAATTTTGATATTTTGGATACTTGGAAAGGCAAATTAACATACTTGAATATTAGGTTTGGAATGGTGTCTGGATGAAGAGGAAGAGGACAATTAAGCTGTTATGGATAAATAACATTATAGAATGGATAGGGTTGATAATATTTGAAACATACAGGGAAGCAGAGAAAAGAGCCACCAGGAGGCAGTTCATCCACACTGTTGACAATTGTCAAATTCATGCATTAGATAGATGATGATGATGATTAATAATATTGTGGATATAAGGTTTTACTTTTCTCTGGAAGTTTTATAGTCAGAAAATATTTGAGCTAGATGATAATGAGAAGGAAAGGGTAGATACATTTTCTGTGTGTGTTTTCAATATATTTTTTTCTACTTCTTCTTTTCCTATGTATTGATTTCTACTTTAACATATCATACCATTTACACCTTTCTTAAACACTTTATCAATAATTTTATTTATATCAAACTAACAGTTTTGATTGTCCTGCAGTCATCATCAGAGCTGGAAATAGAATTAACAAGAGCTCTGATGATGACTGCAGGACCGAAACTGTTAGTTTGATATAAATAAAAGTATTGATAAAGTATTTAAGAAAGGTGTAAATGATATGATATGTTTTCAATATATTGGATGTAAACATGAACTATCCTCACTCCTTTTAATTAATACATGTAAAAATGAATAATTGTTTTCTATTTTAGCAACAACATTTATTGATTTTTTATACGCTTATTGATATGCTTACAAGAGCTGTACTCATTATTATTATTATAAATTTTTTCTGTCATTAATCTTTTTAGACAAAAGAGAGAAGAGGCCTATCATTGGCATAAAACTAATGTTTCCAAAATATAGAACCATTGTTTTGGTATCAGTTTTATATAATTTTTCAAGATTGGATTGATTGAATCATCAGAAATTAGTCTGGAAAAGGGATACTATAGCATCATAAACTATCTACTATTTATTGATTATATAAGCTTACAGTAGCTAGTTTTAGAGTAATGTGAATAAAACTGTTTATGTTTTTTAAAAAATTTGCATAGTGAATTTGTGTTTCTGTAAAAATTGTTCAATAATTTTAGGCTAGATAATGAATCAGAACATTGATATAGTTTAACCAAACAGATGGTTTTTTAATTGTTTAATTTAATATTATATGTAGCATTTGAGACATCATACAATTCGGAAAATATGGTGATGCTCTGCTTTATACTCTGATATATAGTTTGATGATTTTATCTGCCATATTTATATGCTGAGGATTGAAAACAGACTAAAAAATAGAGAATTTTTAAGCATGTTTAAGCTTTTTTCACTATATTATAGTAAATATATCTACTTGTCTAATTTACATTAAAAATTGCAATACATTTTATTTTCTTATATATATAATTATAAAGGTAAACATGCGTGAAGTTCTTTTGGTAGTAAAAACTTTCCAAAAAATATTCCTTTGTGATTAAAGTATTTTACTATAAGCTTATTATGGGTTTAATACTCGGACTGCTTAATACAAGAGAAATGTTATTCTGTCAGAATGTCATTGCAAACTATGGAAAGATGTATGTTGAGAGTGACAAATTTGGATCAAAAGGGAAGTACATAGGCGAAATATAAAACAGGCAACATCAAAAAAAATAAGAGAATGAAATGTAATTAGGCAAGATTTTTCCTGGAATATATTACAATATATGTAATGTTTAAGACTTAAAATGTAACTTAAGAGAGTGTAAAGAGATCACGTACAAGATATATGGATGAGGTAATGAAATTTTCTGGAATAATGTTGTGAAAAGAAGCTGTGGATTTTGACACTAGATTAAAAATGTTAGACTTTTATTCTTTAAGAAATTGTGAAGACTCTACTCTAAAGACTTCTTTTGTAAAATTGAAAAAACAGTGGATACCAAGTAATAAGGATATGGCCATTTTTTTCTTATTGTTTCTGGTAATAATCTATCTACACTGAAAAGAGAGAAGGAACTATGATTCTTAAGCAAATCTCTTAAACAATAAGAATCATGTGATGATGAATAATGTATTGGTTTTTTTTAGAGGAATACTGGAAGATCTCTGAATCTCTGTTCTGCAATGAGCTATTTAAGCATCATTACAAAATATTTTTTATTTATTATCAATAATATTATGTCGCTAATATATTAATACTTTAATCACTGCTACAAATCGCCTGTTGAATTTTTGAATAATTATTCAAATTTAAAAAAAGACAAGGAATATTATCATAAAACAAAGATAAAAACAGTAGGATCAAAAATTGGTAATGATATCTAGAAACATATATATATATATATTGGAAAACATATAAAGATTCGAATTCTGGATAAAAACAACTATAAAAATATTTCTTCCATCCATAAAATGATGAGATAATGCTTCTTCATTATTACTACCACTATCACAATAGTGTACATATATTAAAAGTTGTCCAGAGCTAAAAATAAAATCTACTTGTGAAGCACCTGATACAATTACTTCCTCAGCCAATGAAAATAAAAAGCTACAATACCTGACTCTAACACCAATGGATGCCAGCATTTCTCCCACTCTTCAAACACATAATAATAGTACTACTAATGAAGGATATAATATTTTTAATCTTTTGTGGTGAATACAATATTTTCTTTTTGCAATCAGCATGTTAACATATATATAGCCACAAAATCTTTATTGTACGGTTTATTGACCAATATTGGATGGAGATAAAGAGACTTTTGGTAGCACATCTATCTGCCATAGTTTTGATATAGATTTAAATTTAATCAAGTAAAATTTGAAAGTTTTTAAGGTTCCAATAAGGCTTAAGATTATTCTTTTAAACATGTCCAATCCACATAAACCCCCAATACTGGATGCCAATGAGTATCTAGTGATTCTTAGCTAGATTATAAAATAAAAATGTAATAGCACACAAACCCTCATTATAAAGCTTCATGGCTGAGAGTTATGTCTTTTTTAAAGTCTGTTTACAATTCAAACCTCATTTCAATCACTGGAAGTAAAAGAGTAGAGCGGCGATTAATGGATCTTAAGCTTCAAAATCCGCCATTAATCCCCTATGCTAAACCACCAAGGACGTATTAGAAATTAGTAAGAATAATTATTATCTTTATTTTCTAAAAGTTTAGATAATTCGCCGTTTAAAGATAAATATGCAGCAACATATCAAAACATTTTGACTACGTCACACATACTTCTTTGTATGTATATATTACCAGATGTGTATTAGCATTTCATGATTGAAGTTAAACAAAATATTAAACATATTCATACAGAAATAGGATCAATTTATTTTAATTTAGTAAACATGCTTCAGTATATCTTCTTTCATATTTAAATGTTTTTCACAATTCGATCCATAATTTAAACATTAAACATAACTCCAGCGGAGCCGAAATATCTATAAAACCAGACAATATATTACAATAAAATTGCTATATAGTTATTTACATCTTCTTTAACAATAAATAGCTTTTCCAAGTTTTACTTTTTAACATATGAAATTTCAATTTCTGAACTCATTTTTAGATTTTTATTGAAAAATCACTGTCATCAGAATTTCAATTAGGTAACAATTTCTTTCCATCTATTTATCAACTGTCATATAAATTGATGCCCGACCCTACACCCACTGCCGAAGAACTGACACAGCTGAATTTAATAAAAAGGATTCATATAACTCAACTTCCTTTTTAATTTTTTTTTTATAAAAAAAAAAGCGAAAAAAAATAAAATAAAATAAAACTTTTAAATGCTACAACTTTTAAAACAAATATTCAAATGCGGATAAGAAAACATTCCAGAAAAGTTCTGAAATTTCTTCCAAGTTTAAAAAAGAGGCAAGAAGAAATCAAAGAAATATTCCAGATGCTTAGAAAGTGTTATTTCTGGGTGAGAAAGTGATAGAAAGCAGATAATACAAAATAATAAGAATGACATAAACCACAGATAGACGTCTATACACATAAAAAAATACAAATGTTGATAAAAAGCAATTTTATTAATTCACAGTATAAATTCTATATATCATTGTAATTTACATAAGTATTTTATAATTAAAAAAAGGTCTTATTGTGCAATAGCAATACATTGGACTGTCATAATTACGATCCCGGTTCGAATCCAGGCTGATTAAACAAAATTTTTGTCATATTCCAGTAAGGCATAGAATTTTTCTACAAGCTAGCCTAGTTTATGGCCAACCTAGATAAAGCTCTAGTATTAGATATTAAATCGGTACCCGGCATTTTTTGGTTAGAGTAAAACAAGAATGGAATTTTTTCAGTTCCTCACGACTTGACAATCGGCAAGACTTGGTGAATAATGCTGTTTTATTCATTGTTCCTTTAAGAGGGGCAATTGGAGAAGTTTTTGCACTAAAGTGATCTTTTAAAAGAATGTCTAAGATTTTTACCATTATTTTATATATATAATAACAATATTAATATATATATATATATAATTAACAGAAGGAAAGATTACACTTCTGATATTACTACATTTAATAAATTTATTTAGGAAATATACCATTTCTCATGTAGCACTAATTTTTAAATGCTAAAATTAATTGTGCTATAAAGATGGTTGACTGTGGTGGGAGTGTCAACGTGCCCATGCAATTTTATTTGTTAAAGGATTTTTATTATCTTCATTGTGGAGTTTGTTCTTGGTAGAGAATATATATTTTTTGTAGTCGTAAATAAAAATTAAAACCTATCATTAAACTACTCCATCATTAAGCTACACCATGGTTTCTTGATCTTTTAATTTACTATTCTTTATAATACCATTTAAAACTATCAAATTTTTTGAAATAATTAATTAACTTCCTTTTCTTGGCTTAAAAAGAATGCAAAAAAGAATTTCTACTAAGAAATCTAGATTTTAAAAAAAACTGTAAGAAAACAGGAAATTTAGTATAAGTAAATAAAGATTGATTATGATGAATTAGAAGAAGTTAACAGTTACAAATACCTTGGTCAGATTATTAATACAGATGGAAACATAATGGAGGAAATTAATCATAGAATTAAACTTGGTTGGAGTGCTTTTGGTAGAAATAACTTGATACTAAAAGGAAATATGGCTATGTGTTTGAAAAGAAAGGTTTTTAATAAATGTGTTTTACCAGTTCTTACTTATGGATCTGAGACTTGGACACTTAATAGAAGAGCAATACAGAGACTTCAGACCACTCAAAGAAGTATGGAGATATTATGTTGGAGTAACAAGAAGAGATCAAAAACACAATGTATGGATAAGAGAACAAACAGGTGTTACTGACCTCATTGAAAAAATTAAAAGATTGAAGTGGAGTTGGGCTGGACATATTGCTAGAAGAGAAGATAATAGATGGACAATTGAAATTTTAAATTGGATTCCAAGAGATTGTAAAAAACCCAGAAAGAGACCACATGTGAGATCGATGGATGAAATAAGAAAGTGTGCAGGGGTAATGTAAAGAAGAGAAGCTAAAGATCAGAGAAGATGGATTAAACTTGGAAAGACCTTCATCCTGCAGTGAATTGATAATGGTTGATGATGAATTTCCTGCATCCACTTATTCACAGTTCACAGTTTCAGCATCACATCCTTTGAAAGAATATTTTAAAAAAAGGTAGAAATTCATAAATTTGAATATATAAATTTTATGCATGGTACCACCTGTTAAAGAATTATCATAAATATTTTCTCAGTCAATCATCTCTTTGAGCACTGTCAATATTGTGGTTAATTTATCCATGTATTATGGTTATTTTTATATACAGTAACTTCATGCATCCACTGTCTCATTTTCCATAGCTTCAGTTGTATTTCAAATGGTGTTGCTTGAGTAAAATCTTTGGCAGAATGTGGGCCTATCCACTACTATCTCGTATGCATTCACTATGTAAGCTTACAATATATGACAGTAATGAAGTTGATAAAGTATGCTCCTGTAAAGCATTATATAAGCTGGGATCTTGCAACATTCTACATAATCCTAAAAATTTCACCTTAATATAGTGGAATCATTCATCACTGCTTTTGTTTTTAGGCAGTTTGAAATGAGGTTTTGCTGTTAAAATGATTATCTTATAAATAAAATCCATACTTTCTTTGTTGTCTGATTAGTGAATGCATGTTTGTTCACAAGATTGTCACATGATCCACATGAATGCTTGTTTACAAGGCTGTCATGTGTCAAATTCACACCAATTAAAAATATTACATTTATGCGAAGGAAATATTAATAAAAAATGCTCTGAAAAAAATCAGTACATGTGCTTTTAACTATAGAGGTATGATATTTAAATCATAAAGAAAATTTGATTACAGTATACAAATTCATGTTTGAGATGTTATATTAATGTATTTACAGTAAGTTTTGGTTAGTGTATTATTATGTTAGTGATATGACTACAGAGGTATAGTATTTAATAATGAAAAAAATGTGACTAAGTAAATAGGGAAAAAATAAAAGCTATAATACTTTATTTATATTTAATTTTAGTTAGCATATAATTAAAGCTGAAATGAAGATCTTTTCAGGCCAGCAACATTTTTCACATTTAATATATATTAAAACCTTCTGATAATTTCATTAAATCTTTAAAAAAAATTTGTTAAAGCAATCAATTAACCAAACAACCATGGCTTTTATAGTTTGGGAATACCTGGTAATCAATTATAATCAACATAGCTCCATAGTGTTGCCGTTTAATGTAGGTATTTGAAATAAAACGAAAGTATTTTATAAGTGCTTACTTTTAGAAAATGTCACTCACAGTAATTATAAGGTCAATAAACTCAAAACTGACCTTAACTGACCTTATCAATAATCCAATATAAAAACTACTACATTCCTATATAATCAGATATGGACTTTAAATTTAATAAAGTTTAAATAGATCCATATCGTGCATCATCATCTTTTTTTTAAATCCATAACGTGCATCATCATCTTTTTTTTAATTTACAAACTACAATCTTAAAAAATATAAGCAAGATTTATTCTCACATTTAAAACTTTCTGTTATAAGCATTGAAACAAACAAATGGCCACTGAGATCCAACCAGTTCTCTACAGTTATGAGTGTAAAGCAAATTTGTATAATAAATAAGGTGGAAAAGAAAGTATAATGGGATTAGAGAAAGCTTACTGTTATCTAATGCAAGGACATAAACTTTGGATACTTAGAAAACAAGGTTAAAGTGAAAGAGAATACTCCCACCAAAATCATCCTCATTAACCATTTTAAATTAAATTTGAATCCCACATGTATCTTGTCTAATAATCATTCAGAAAATATAATACATATTTTTCAAAATTTTTCATACTTTGCATTCTTATGAGACTTTGTTTTTCACAAGCAAATAATTAATCTTAAACAATTGTTCAATATATATATATATATATAATTCATCCTTATAATGGCATAGTAATTATTCATAATCTTCGATCTATGAGGATTTCTCACTGGCCTGTAACTTTTGACAACAAAAAAGTACAATGTTCTTAAAAATACAATAAAGAATGGTATAATACATATTTATATGCTCTAAAATACTTACCTATAAGTATTATTAGCAATATTTGGCAGAACAATATTTTTATTAGTTGCATATTAGTTCAGAATGATATTAAAGCATATAAGTTATATATTTATCTATGTAAAATATAATTATTTTTTATCTGCCCTCAAACACTAGTAGTAATGATTACATTTTTTATAAGCTATGTATTATGTCATGTAAATTCTTTCTGTATATTTGCTTATACTTATAAAGGAGAACTCAAGCTTTCAAGTTTCTCGCATCTATCCAATCTATATTATACAACTGATACACATGACCACATAATGTGAAAAAGATAAGTAATCTCTAATATATGTATTTCATGCTGAACCAGCACTCATCAGTTGGTCCATATCATCATCTCCCACACATATATACAATCAGTACTCAGTTTATATTAAGACATCAAATCATTAAACTTTAATGAACAAGCTTCAATCTTCTCCACTCTCCCAATTCTTCAGCCATCCATTTCATGAAAATTGGAGGATGGAATGCCCAAGGCCTTTGTTGATGCCAATATTATTGAAATGGATGGTTGAAGAGTTGAAGAGTGGAAAAGAATGAAGCTTGTCCATTAAAGTTTAATGATTTGATATCTTAATATAAACTAAGCATTGATTGTATATATGTGTGGAAGATGATGATCTGGACCAACTGATGAGTCCTGGTTCAGCATGAAATAAGTATATTGTAGATCATTTATCTTTTTTACATGTACGTGGTCATGTGTATCAGTAGTTTGGATAGATGTAGGAAGCTTGAAGGTTCGAGTTCAAGTCCCTTATAATTATATTGTTTAGTATAGATAATATACATATATTTAAATATTGTTTATACTTGTTAAATTTTACAAAAAATAATAATAATTGAAACTGTAAATATGGTTTAATAATGATGAGGGAAAGAGAGTATTAGAACATTTATTTATATTGACAGAGAATTTACGCAAATTACATAGAGAACGAAGAAACAAAAATAAACAAACAACAAAAATTTTTTTGTTTGCTTAAACTGAAGAATATGAGGATAGGTTATTAAAATTAACAAAATATTTTTTTAAATGGAAAAAGTACCACTTCTATGAGAATTAATAGATAATCAAATTGCTTTATTGATTGAGAGTTGATAAAAAATTTGAGTGCTGGAAGTGCCAATACTAAAACCTGTCCAAGGAATTGGCATTTCAGAACCTGTTCCTCTTTTACTGTATACTAAACCGCGCAGAGAAGGGAATTCTGGGAGAATCATTTGGTACAATGAACTAAATAACTGAAACACAGGCTTATAATATACCTGTGTCTATATATGTAATATATAGGGTATATAAGCACAGACTTTCAAACGACCCATCATTCTCCACTCTATCTAATAACACTGATACCCTCAAGCACATATATGCTGAAAAGATAAATAATCACCAATATCCGTATTTCATGCTAAACCAGCAATCATCAGTTGGTCCAGATTATCATCTCCCACACATATATACTATAAGTGCTCAGATATATATTAAGATAGACAATCTTCGTACTTTAATGGCCAGACTCCAAACTACTTCACACTCCAACTCTTCAACTGTCCATCCAATTGAAAATCTAATAATGGAATGCTCGAAGGCCACCCTGAGGCCAAGATTCTTGTCATACCCATGTTTACCTAAAGTCAATCTGAACCCCACATGTACAGGACATAATCCATTTAATACATATGCAAGGATGGGCAGACATCTCTACAATGAAATAACTGAAACACAGGCTTATAATATACCTGTGTCTATATATGTAATATATAGGGTATATAAGCACAGACTTTCAAACGACCCACCATTCTCCACTCCATCTAATAACACTGATTCACATTGTATAGATGTCTGCCCATCCTTGCATATGTATTAAATGGATTATGTCCTGTACATGTGGGGTTCAGATTGTCTTTAGGTCAACATGGGTGTGACAAGAATCTCAGCCTTAGGGTGGCCTTTGAGCATTCCATCATCAGATTTTCAATTGGATGGACGGTTGAAGAATTAATTGGAGTGTGTAGTAGTTTGGAGCTTGGCCATTAAAGTACGAAGATTGTCTATCTTAATATATATCTGAGCACTTATAGTATATATGTGTGGGAGATGATAATCTGGACCAAATGAACTAAATAGTAAATACATTGTTTTATAATATGCAATGTTTCAAAGGGAGTGAATGAGAAAGTTAAATTTGAGTAACAGGATGTTTGGGCATATAGCGTACGCAAAAAAAGTTTCTGACGTTGATTAACGAGAGGGCATTTTTTATCATATTGCATCATCATCATATTTTTAAAATTTGAATTTAGCAGTTGAAGTTAGAAGATATAAAAGTTCTGAACTGTAAACTGTAAAAGAGGGTGGTAAATAAAGCATTGTGGAACAGTAGTAAAGTGCATGGATGATTTAGTATTATATAATATAAATCAATTGATACAGACAACAGTGTGTGGTATTTGAAGAGCTGTGTAGGAATTGATCTAACTTCCGAGACCTGTTCAACCAAAATGCATGCACATTGAGTTATTAGCATGGCTTTTTTCCAATATCTACAAATGTACTTTGAAATTAAAGTTTGAATTGGTTATAATTTCTAAATATTATATATAAGATTTATATATTCTAAAACTGACTTTGACTTACAGCAATAAATATATATTTTAATTTAAATTTTTTTTACAATTTAGTTTAATTGAAGATATACAATCTATTCAATTTAAAAAACCTGACAAACTAGATAGACTTCTTGAACTGCAGCAGAAAAATAATTAAATGTTGGTAGCGAGTAAATTACAGAGCAGATCTTTGTGTATGTGTGTATCTGCGTCTATTCGAAATAAAAGAAATTGTACATTTAAATTCATTAGAAATTCTCTGATAAAAAAAAAACTACTAAAAATACTTTTCATTGAAGTTAAAACAGACTAATGTAAGAAATAATTAATGCTTCAAAAAGCCCAGAGCTAAATGAGAAAATGCGCAATCCTGGGAGGAGGTACGATTTTCAACTAGTTTGTTTCACTTAAAAATATTGTAAGAATTTTAACTTTTTCACATTTGTGTTTTTTTAAGCCTTTTTAATGGATTGCTTCAGAAGCAGTCATTCCTCTCTTATAGCTTGTTAACAGATGTTGAGGTAATTATAGCCATGGCAAAGTGAATGAAGACAGACATGAAGTAATTGCGGAGGGATGAAGGAGAGAATGTCACTTGCCAGGCAATTGGTCTCTACCATTACCTCATTCACAGTTTCCAGCCGTTTAGCATTATATAAAGCTCGTTAAATAATTTAAGTCATATGTAACAATGAGTTCATATTTTTTCGAGCACTGATATTTAAATTATCTATTTTGGTTATTAATATATATTTACACAGATATTAAAAAGTAATGTATACATTTTTATAACAGCATTTACTAATTTCTAATACATTCCCTTACACTAGCAAAGTCTAAAACCCAAGGAATAAGTGACTCACTTGCAAGACAATTGGTCTTTCTTACCCCTAAGTAACTAATTCACACTTTCAAACGGTTTATCATTCTATAAAGCTAGTTCAACAACTTAAGAGAAAGGAAGTCATGTAAAACAATAATTTGAAGAAAAAATTGTATTGTTAAACTTTTAAATTAATTAGTTTTTGTTATTCATGAATATACATATGTTTATACAGATTTTTCAAAATAATATGTACACTTTTAAAATTACATTAAATCACAATCTAACAATACGACTATTGAATAAAACAGTGAAACACTAAAATAATCTAAAACATTATTGCAAAGCGCTTTATATATATATAAACTCGTTAGAGTTCTTATCAAGTACATTATAGTAAGCAATAAATTCGAATATTTCATTATATTAGCCAGGAACAACTAATTGGAAAACTGGTTAACTTTGCATTAATAGCGCCAGAAGAATTTTTAACATTACCAATATATTATAAAAATAAAAAAATTTTTTTTATAGCTATTAATGCAAAACTAACCAGTTTTCCGATTAGTTGTTCCTGGTCAATATAATGAAATGTACGAGCTTAGTAGAGTATATTTTTTATATAGCCTTGATAAGGACTCAAACAAGTTGAAAGTGCTTGGCAATAATGCTTTGTATATTTTAATGTTTTTCTGTTTTATACAATAGTTATATTGTTGTTAGATTGTGATTTTTATTTTATAATAACAGAAGTATTGGATTTATTAGTTTAAAATTATATTAACTAATTTCTACTTGCTTGGCTTAGTCTACAGCAGAACAAGACCAGTAAATAGTTGGTGGTCGAGTAGTCAGCACAGCTGCCTTACAAGCAGTTGTCCCGGGTTTGCGGGATCGCTTCCCAGCCGATGCTTTGATACATGAAAAAAAAAGACCAATCAATAGTTTCGGTGCCCCACACAGACTTTATTCTTTGGTGGTCCCATAGAACAACAAAAATATCCTAAAAAATTTTTATTTATAAAATTCAAAGACAATATATATAAAATTTAAATCATAAGGAAATAAACAAAATGAAGCAAACTTCTTATTTAAATTTTAATTTCACAATTATGTTTTTAGCCAATTCAGCAATAATATCTTCTATATCTATACTATTTCCTATTTCATGTTTAAGGGAAATTAATGATAATCCAAATAGTTGTTCTTGGATTATTGACAAACAGAAATATGTTTTTATTATTTTCCAATTTTGAAAAACTTCTTTCACCATGGGAAACTAAATTTTTGCATCCTAAGTGACTGCCGAGCAGCCCTAGGGCAATGGTAGCATGGCAGTCTGTACATCTCAAGGTCAGTGGGTTATGACTCCTTCTTTATCACTTCTGATGTTAGAACTTCTTATGAATTCCTGAGCAATAGTAACCAATCGATTACTTTTTTTTTAAATTAATGGCAATAATTAAAAATTAATACTGTAGAAAAAAAGAAATGTCAAAAGGCTTACTATATTCTAAAAACATAAAATTTATTTAGATTATAATCTGGCCCAATTGATAGGGGCTGGTTCTGCACAAAATACATATGTTGGGAATCCTGTATTTTTTTAGCATGTGTGTGGTCATGTGTATTGGTTGCATGAGCTAGAGTGGGAATAAATAGACTAAAAAATCATGAGTTTGAACCCCTCTATTTACATATTATTAAAACAGACAGCTTTTCTTTTTATACATAACAATGGATATAAATAATGTATATAAAACTGTGTCATTATCATTAATCATCTACTAAAAATAAATTCTGTGCATCTATAATAATTATCTCTTACTCCTAGATGGTTTGGCACAGAAGTAAAGTGAAGGCTAAAAGTTCAAGAATCCTGGATTAAAGCTCAATCTATTCCCATCGATATTCAAAAGTCACATGACTTATTAAGCATCTAATTATCTAATTATTATTTTTTAATATAATAAACTCTCCTATTATTTACTGTATTTTTTATGTACTTACAGGTAAATCTTTTTTTAAAGATCCCAACCAATCTTTTATTTTCTTTTATCTTCACAGATTCTCCATCTTTTCTTTCATAATTTTTTTCACTATATATCCAACTAACCAATTATTTTTTTAGATATATAATAGTCAACTGTAAACAGCTTTTTTTTCTTTTATTGTCTTTTCATTTTCTTTCATAGCCATACTACTAAAGCTATCTTTTTCTCATCTGCTATCAATTTTTCTTATCATCGTCATAATTAATTATTAGATAAACAACGACTAGTTCTATATATAAATTCTAAAAATATTTTCAAGTCATTGTATCCATTCTTTTTTATCTTCCAGCATTTAACCTTTTTTTTTTTTTTTTTTAGGCACCTGTCTTGTTTTCTTATTTTCCTCCAAACTCTTTCAACATGTCTTTTGTAATTTTTAGGATAACTTTTCATTTCATCTTATCATCAGAAAACATCATCTCAGTATCCACAGATATATAATACCTCACTAACTCTCTACAATTTTGTCTATTCTTGGAAGCATATCAAAGACATTAGATCTACACTATTTTTATTGCCACCTATTTCGTATTTTTAAAGATACTTCATTTTGTTTGCACTTACATAACATCAAAATTTAATTTTTTATTTTCTAATCATCATTCATTAATATATATATAAACTAACAATTATAACTTGTATATTTATTTTTTTATTTTTTAAAAATTTTGTATCACAAATTCTACTTTCCAACATATCATTTTTATTGTTACAAATGCACAACTCAAAAGCTTTTTATCATTGCACATATCTTTTTCTTATTGCCCCAATCTTTGCTTCATATAAGCCATTTATATTTATGATATCTTTTTTCTTAATACTAGCTTCAATACCACACGTTTATTTTTTTAATGTTAGTGAAGACATGTTTGTCATCACAATGTTCATTTTAATATATTTCCTTAGATATTTTCATTACTATATAACCAATTAACTAAATATTCAAAAAAATTAACCTGTTTATAAATTTACCCCTGGTTTGTTATACTTGATATTTTGTTACTACCATCTTGTTCATCTTCCATTAAAATAAATATTTTCAAAATCTAATTTATATCTTAGATATTATGTATGAATGCCTAAATTCAGAGATGTGTGTCTGGCAGTATAAGTATGAAAATAAATTATGCATACATATTATATATAATTCACAGCACTCCAACCAATGCTTTAAATTAACCAATAGAATATCAGCAATTTGTTGTCAAGGCAACACTCAAATATTAAATGGAAATTTCCATCTATGATCTGAGTTCTGCCTTGATAAAAAATTGCTGATATTCTATTGGTTAATTTTAAGCATTGGTTGGGGTGGCACAATTAACAAAAGATAATCAATTAGCTAAATATCAGCAATACTTTAACAAACCTTAAACTGCCAAATTAAATTGTCAGTATGATTTGCTCATCATGTTATAAAAATGAGCCTATCAGCTCTTTCAAGACAACTGTTTCATGACATTGACAATAAGTTAGCAGCTAATATATGTTAATGTAGTGTATGAAATGCTTTTCAAATAAATACCAGTATCAATTTTAAACATTATTTAATCTACTTTCTTTAATATTCTTCTCCATATCATTCCTGAAAATTTCCTTATCTTATTCACTCATGTCAAATGTAGCTTTTTTTAAAATTTACGACAATCCCAAAGGATCCCCTTTAAGTCATTAATGACTCCTTTACCACCACTTTATTTTGTAACATGCTTAATACAGACCAAACTTGTTTCTTAATTTTGTTCAATGATGACATTGATATTTGTTTGTTCTTATATCCAGGTTTTTGATTTTGACCCCTCTTCATTTCTATGAACAGATTCCTCTTCTCAGTACTTTGCTATTTGGTCTAAAATATCCAAGTACTGGTAAAACATGGTCATTAAAAACTTTCCTTTTTAAACACATAGGCTCATTTCTTTTTAATATTCATTTCTAAATTAATTATTTCCTTTAAATTTAAGTATATTTTAAATTTTAAAAAAGTTTAAATATGTTCATAATATATTGTGCCATTACAATTTGGTCACTAGACAAATTTATAGTAATGTGCATGTAGAAAAGGTAAAACAAAATCATCATCACGATTTTATATAACCATAAAAGAAGCTGTAGGGCATCCAAGTTCAAACCCTTCCAGATCAAAATTTCAAAAGCTTTAAACAGAAAGAATGGGACAACAATTATATGCTTTATTTGTGTGTGTGTTGATAGAAAGGTAATACACACATTTAAACTATTTAATATTTAATTTTTCTTTAAAAAGCAAAGTTATAATGCATACATATAGGCAATGTATGTGTAAATTATTTAATTGTTTTATATTTCAAATATTAAACATTTTAATTTTCTTTAAAACTAACCTATGCTTGATCAATTCTAACATTTTTTTCTATACTTTTATTTTGCTTTTCTTTAATTATAAGTGGGATTTAAAAGTTACAGACTTAATTAAATAATTGGTTTATAATTACTAAGCTAGCAATTATAGTATTTAAGGTTAGTCTATGAATGATTTGAAAGAATGGAGGATGTGTGTACATTACATACAAAATTTTACATTTCCTAAATATTGAAAGAAAAGGAAGTATTAAATCTGTTAAATTATTTTTTTTGTACAATTTTTTTTGTTAAAAGAGGAAATCTGTTTAATCAGATATCGATCTTTGTAGTAAATTTTTTGTAAATGATTGTCACTTTGGAGCTATAATTTTTGAAATTGTCTTATCAAGATCTAAAGAAGGAAGCTCAAAGATTTGAAGTGTTACCTGGATGTTAAAAAGAAAGAAAAAACAAAGAAAGGAAATAAGAATTGAGTCTATTTTTTTTTTTAAAAAAAAGTGTCTGGAAAAAGGATTAAACTTTTCAGTTGAAAAATACTTTGGTTGAAAATAAATTAGAGATCTAATTAAAACAAATTTGTCCAAAAATAGCAAGTGATGCTATCTCTGATTGGTTAAGTTAGCTAAAAATTGGATATAAAAAGCTGTCTTAGATTATTATTGTGATTGATTCAGATTATTAAACTATAATATTGAACGTTGAAAATAAAAAAAAAAAATGGCTTGCTAGAAAAATTATATGTATATTCCATTTGCCGGACCATCTGGGGAAGCTGCACATCACATAGGAAAGAAAAGATGTGTCTAAAATAATATTCTACACCTTTCAACTGACCAGATAAATAAGATGTTTTAATAGAAGTAAGAAAGCATTCACCTGCATTCAAAGAAGATGAATTAATCTACTGATAAATATTAATCATCAAGTCCAATTAATTGTTCCAACAACTGATTTTAAACTCAAGAAAATTTATAAATGTGAAAACAACTGCTGTATTTCATCCACATGCTTGACAGGAAGAGAAGAAAAATTAATATAATGATTTCCAAATTGTCCATTAAAGCAAATAACCTCAATAGAGTCATCATCATTAAATAGTTATACACCTCAAGAAAGAGATTGTTCCCACATAGTAGCTGCAGAAATATAGACAAGTTTGAACCCTTGAAAATTCGCCACAAACAAAAGATCGGTAATATGACTTTTTATATCTATTTTCTTTATGATATCAGTCTTAATAAACATTTTAGCAATATAGTGGTATATTTTATTTAAAGAACTTTTAAAGACTATTCAGATCGATTAAAACAAGAATGTCTTACTAATAATAACTTTGAGCTTCATAAATGATCTTGAATGTATGAAAATGATTTGTTTATTAATTTTACAATATTAATGTGTAAAACAATTTTTTTTTTTTATGGTATTATGATTTTAGTTTTAACTAATATATTATTATTTTGGTTTTAAATAATATTTTGTTATCATGGGATAAAACACACACATACATAATGATATTTTATATGTGTATAATTGTGAGTGAATGTAAAATAATGAGTAGTATTAGAATATTAGATTATTTTGTTTCAAGTTAAGTATAGCGTTTCAGAGGTAGAAGAGAGGGGGAAAATAATGATTTAAAACTATTTTCTAAAACTTGCTCTTTCAATTTTACTAACATTTTTTTTATTCTGTTTACATGTTGAATTTTAAAGTATGTGTGCTAATGAGCAGATAATATTTTTTGTCTTGAAATACTTTTCATGGTCAATGTGACGTCCAACTTAATACAAAATACATTTGAAGGGAAAGGGGGAAGAACTTAAAATTAATCTGAGGATTGTTATATAATCAATTATTATTATTCATGTCAATTTTCATATTTATCTAGAAATTTTTCTGTATATGTTAGAAATGTAGTAATAAATATTAGTTTGTTTTATTAAACGAGGCGTATATATTTCATTAAGTGTAGTCTTGGTTAAGTGTGATTATTCATCATCATCAATGGTTGAATATTAGTTATTTAAGATATAAGTAAATATGCTAAAATTAAGCAATAATTAGGAATCTCTTTATAAAATTTAGTTTTATGTTTAGGCTTAGTCCTAGAGCTGTAATTGAAACCCTTGTCATTATTATTATTATTATCATCATCATCATCATCATCAACATTTTAATTAATGAGCTGTTTAACTGTTTAAAGGCCATAAATAAATATTGATTTTATAATATTTAGTGATCTCTTAGTATTATTATAACCACATCCCATCATCTATTTCATGCAAGGATGAGTGAATTGCCATCCTCAATTAGTTATATATAATCTGAGCTAGTAAACTTACAAAACTATTGAAACACATTTGTTATGTTAAGATCTGAGAAATGATTTATGTTCAATGAACTCCACTTTGGTTTATAGATGTTTTACTTTTACCTAACTATTAGTGCTTATAGTGATATGGCTCAAAAAGCAAAATCTCTCATTTTTTATTAGAAATAAAGTACCAAAAGGGGATTCAAACCCGGTACATGTGAAAGGTTATTAGATATAACCATGTCTAGATTCAGATAATCTAGTGGCGCCCTGCTAGACCATATTCACTTAGTATTTGTTTAAACATGCACTTAACATCAAACCAAGAAATGAAAGTGGATAAAACCTACTGCCTGCATACCTGAGTTATATTTTATTGAATTACTAGTGTACTCACTTCACGTGATTTCCATTACATTGCTATAATAATTTGCTTATAATAATTCTTGATAGTGTTATATTTTTTGAATCTTTACTTAATAATTTTTGATATTTGGACTCCTTTAAATAAATTATTTGAGCAACATTAATTAGGTTACAATATATATATATATATATATATATTAATATATGTTCATAATATATATATATATATTAGTAATTAACTATTATATACAGTCTTTCAATTTGCAAAAGTACTTTACATTAATTCCTTAATCCTCCTCAACTGCCATTAAATTCAAAAAACAAAATGGAGCAAACAGCATCAACTCAAATCCAATGAATCCTGAATTTTAATGTTAGCAGCTTGTCTATTAATTATATTCATTTTATTTCTATTTATTAAAATGCTTCCTTAATTTTTTTTTTATTATGGTTTCTCTCTTCATGAAGAATCTTAATACTTACAATATCAAACTGAAATTTATATTTAAATGTTCTTTCATGATTCCAAAAAATCTGAAGCAGTCATTAAATCACTAATTTTACTATTCACATGCTTGTATAACAATTAATGCTCCTTTAATCTTTTTTCAATGTTGCATCTTGATTCATCTATATATGATAACATATATCCACAAAAAATTTGATACACAACATTATTTTTCTGCTTGACAGATATGACATTTTTAAAAATATTCACCAATTTATTAACATTATTTGTCATAGAAAATGGAACATTAAACACATCCTTATATATATCCTTAAAAAATTTCACTTGAGCATATATAATCTAAATTTTAATCTTTTCACATTTTTTTGTCATGTACTGGAAGTATATATTTTCAACATTACTCACATTTTAAACCAGTAGCACTCAATGTAATTGGGAGACAGACTCTGGATTTCCTGGATTATGGCACAGCTCTATCACATTTGCTGCTCACATTTATGCACTTCCAAACAATAAAATATTCAATTTTTTTGAATATGTAGTTCTAAATACTAATCCTATAACTAACTACATTTGAAATGAAAGAAATGAGTATTAATGTCTTCCTTTACTAATTTTCTTCTTCTTATTTCTTTTCCTGTATATGTTTAAGAAAGTTGTAAATGGTGTGATATGTCTTCCTTTACTGTGTTTACAATATAGTTTTTGAAATATTAAACACATAGTTGATTGTAAATTTTTAAATATTTCAACTAGGGGTATCATAAGTCTTATTACAAAAATTATTGTGAAATTAAATGTTCAAGTTGACAAAACTCTTCCAAAATGTCCACAATTTTTCCCACTCTTATATTAAATCTTTACAGCAACACCCACATTCTTCATAATTTACATTGTTAAAGTGCATTATATTTTCCCAATAATATCCTTATGTTTTAAATCATCCTAAAATAATATCAAACTCTCCATAAAGCAACACCACCCAATGTAAGCCATAGTAAGCAATGGATGCAAAAAAGTTTGTACATAAAATTCTTACCTAGTGCTTACTCACCCAATATGGTGATCATGTGATGTTAAATCATCTTATTATGCAGTATGACATTTTAATGTCATCAGTAGTTTAGAGATGTATATGTATATTGTACAAATACAATTTTAAATGATTTTAGAATCATCCAAGCAATACCATATTCTCCCCTCTTTCTAAATCAATTACATATTACACATTTTATGTTTTTTGTCTACAACAACAATAAATAAAAAATGTATTTTATTAATGTCTAAATACATTAATAAATATTTTTATTTTTATACAGCACCGTATTTATCGTAATATCTTTGGAAACAAATTAATCTCCATACATGCGCTGTTTTAACAAATTGACGTGCACTCACCCATAACAAAGATTAAAAGGACAAGTGAATTCACTTGACCTTCAATCTTATCTATGTATAAGCCAACCTTTTGCTTATCATGCATATTCAGAGTTTGAATCTATTATATGCCTGATTTTTTTAATGATGTCCAGATTGTACAAACATAATTTAAATATTACAGAAGAGAAAATTTATCTCATTTTTAACCACCTGCAATTAACATATAATAATTTAGAATCAAATATATTAATAAATATTTTTATTTTTATACAGCAATATTTATTGTAATATTTTCAGGAGCAAGTCAATTTCCACACGTGCTATTTTAACAAATTTATATGCACTCACCTGTAAGCAAAGATTTAAAAGGACAAGTGAGTTGTTAAAACAGTGCATGTGTGGAGATTGATTTGCTCTAAAGATATTACAATAAATACTATGCGGTATGTATTTAGATTCTAAATTATTACACATTAATTGCAAGTGGTGAAAAATGAGATAAATTCTCTCTTCTGTAATATTTGAATTATGTTTGTACAATCTCAACATTGTATAAAATATCAGGCATATAATAGACTCAAACTCTGAATATGCACATGAGCAAAAGGTTAGCTTATATATAGATGAGCTTGAAGAACAAGTGAATTTATGTGCCTTTTAAAGCACTGCTTGCAGGTGAGTTCACATCAATTTATTAAAACAGCACGTGTAGAGATTGACTTGCTTCTAAAGATATTTTATCTAATAACATCTATATATTAAATAAAATCAGGTAAGAAAATCAATATCTTTTGAAAATTATTTAGTCAAATATCTGAGCTTAAAATTATACCTCCTTTAAAAAACAACCAATGATTTTATTTAGACTTTAAAGTAGAGGTTAAATCATATGCATCCACACTATTTTAATAATAATCCACTTTTTGGACAACAGTTTATAATGAAGTAGATAACATGAATATCTCATACACTTTACAGCTTTGCTTTTCTATAATGTATTTTTGCATTTACCAATGAAACATCACACATTTTTCTGCTTACAATAAATAAAATTATTCATTGATGAAAGCCAATAGCCTAAAACTATTCAGGGAAAGTGATTATAACACTATCATCTACTGTCTATAATTACTCAAGCTTATAACAGATGGCTCTGGAGTAGAGTAAACAGAATGAATTACAGTCTCCTAAATGTCACTTTATGTATATAATAATTCCTCAATATCTGTTGATTCCATGCTGTTGTGTATAATAGTGAACCCTATATAATACACATCTTTAACACACATACACACTAATGTTTCACTTTGATATAAAAAATGTATACATGTAGATATCAACAGAAATAATTACCCAAAAAAATGCAATAATGCAGACATGAAAAAAACAGTATAGTAATAAATTGTAAGAAAGAATAACCACAGAGCTGATAGGAAGCATAGTTTTTTGTGTAAGAAGGGAAATGGCTATCAGAGAAATGATTCATTATTGGACTTATATAGATGGGTGCACTTGAAAAATTTATAAATTCATACAATAAATTTTCACATCACAAGTAAATAAAAGTGTGTTTGCTAAGTCAGTATATTCTCTATTTAAGCCAGACTGATTACCTGAGATAATCCAATACCACGACTTAGTAATAATATTTAACCACTGTTTGTGATAGTTTGCAACTGTTGTTAGTCTTAAAATTTACTTTATTATCTCAGTTTTTAGATCTATATTGGCAAACTTTAATAAACCATTTACACCAGTAAGATATGCTTTTTAATAATAAGAATTTATTTTTTAAAACATCTTTTCATTTTTATCAATCGTGTATTTAATAACTTCTTTGCCGAAAAAATATCTAAGCTTATGAATTACATAGATGAAAGTTTATTTAAAAACAAATATTCTTTTTTATATTTCTTTTTAATAATTTTAACGTTAATAAAATGATAATTCATGGCTAGAGAAGAATTTGAATAATTATATTAAATAAAAATATTTATTGTACAACATCATCAAATTTGCATATATATTGAAATAAACACGAGAAATATCAGGCATTATTATTTTTAAAAAAAGCAACAATAAAAAATTAACAGTTTTTTATTTTTCTTTTGTAATAGTTACTCTCTTGTGAAACATTCATACGATATAAAACCATTATTCACTAATAGCCTGTGCTTCTTTCTGCAATTATAAATGGACAAATATTAAATGCAACTAAATTATGATTGATTTATTTACACGTAAACTGGATTAAGAAAATGAATTAGCATAGCAAACTACTCGTAGAAGAAATAACACATGCAGCCTACAAAATGAGTTATAGTAAGATCAAACTAAAAAAAAAAAAAAGTAATATTATGATATTAAATAACAATCTATACATATATTGGCTGCAGAAAATAATTTATTATTATTTAAAATATTATTGGGTTCCTCTTTAACTAAGCAAGGCAAAACTCTATACGTATTGCCACTGAGTGCAAGCCAGAGTAATCAATGAATGCCAGAAGGCTTGTGCATAAAATCCCCATCTAGTGCCTACTCAGCCAATATCTCCGGACAAGTTTCTGGTTTGTGGCCTTTGTCAGTGAAGAGCCTCGGATCTGAAAGCTCTGCAGCTGGATCTTAGGATCTAATGCAACTCTCCAGCAGCCACCTTTTATCTCTACTTAACTACAAAACTATGAGACTTAAATTGAAAACACTATAATATTTTCAATTCAAGCTCAGCAGCTTATATAGTCATATAATCATTTTGTAGTTACGTATAGATAAAAGGTGGCTGCTGGAGGGTGGCATTAGATCCTAAGATCTAGGTACAGTGCTCTCAGATCCAAGGCTCCTCACTGACAAAAGCCACAAGCCAAAAACTAGTCTGGGGATATTGTATGAGTATGCACTAGATGGGGATTTTATGCACAAGCCTTCTGGCATTCATTGATTACTCTGGCTTATACTGAGTGGCAATACGTATAGAGTTTTGCCTGTTTTAATAACAGTTAAGAGCAAGCATAAAAAATGGTGATCATGTGACTGAGCAAGACAAATTCCTAATACCCATTCTATATGTTTCTGTTTTTGTGGCTATTATATGTGATTATTTATATAATAAATGAACAAGAATGGATTGTTTACCAACCAAGCATAAGCCAGCAGGATAAATTTATTGATTTTTTACTCCTTGGTTTAAAAACAAGAAACACTAATCTTTCTTCTTAGCCTGATATTTCTTAACTGATATATAGGTTACGTTTTTTTAAAGACAGGATGAATATATGAATGATCTCTTTTTAAAAAATTGGTATTTACAATCATGATAGAAAAAAACTAAATTATGGCCTTTTCTCCCAGAGAACTGTAAAATCACTAGCTAAAGCAGTGGTTGGCAACCAATGCTGAGATTCTAGAATCTCCCAAATGTGGATCTAGGTTACCATGCAATGATGATCTTTTATTTAGATAAGTACAATTGCAGATTACAATTGTAAAAAACTGCCCAATATTAAATGGGACACTGCTGGCTGGACTTTGTAAACTTTGAAGAAAAGTTAAAGATACAATTGATTTAAAAAGTGGACATGTATGTTGGTAAAAAGGCAAAAATATTAAGAGGAATGGGATTCTTATTAATAAAAAAGTAGAAAAGCAATATAGAGATTGATGGTATATCAGATAGAGTGATGAGATTAATGAAAGATAACAAATGAAGATAATTCAGCTTTATGTCCTAATAAATTCTCACTGTGATGAGAAGTAGAAGATTTTTATGTGGATGCACAAAATGCTTTTGTTGCGATCAAACATCATTTTAAAATTGTCATGGAGACCTTAATGCTAGAATTGATAATTATTGAATGATGAAAATGTTGTGGGAAATATGATAATGGTGATAGAAATAAGAAAAAACACAATCTTGTGGAATTTGCAGAGAAAGAAACATTGTATATTATGATTTTTTTGAGAAAAATTCTAAAAGAAAATGGATGTGGACACATCCAAATGAAGATGCAGCAATATTGAATATTTTAACAAATAGAAAATATGTATTTCAAGATTGTAATATTTTTAATAGACTTAACACAGAAAGTGATCATCCATTAGTGAGATATGAGGTAAATATTGATGCAAAACTATTAAGAAAATCAGTATTAATAATTGATATTCCTAATCTTCAGAAACCTTCTATTGAATATAAATTAAAATCTTCAAATCATTTAAAAATATTAACAAACTTTGATCATGGCTAAGATTTTACTGAGATCGATAAAAAGATAACTGTTACTTTATTAAAAACTGAAAGAAAGACAGATTGTAGAAGAAAAAAAAACACCATCTAGTAGTAAATTTCTTTTGCATTAGTAGAATATATGAAGAAATATGGAAAAAAAAAATCCATTAAGGAATATTGAACATCTAAAGTTTTGTAAAATAAAATAAAGAAGATAATGATATAAAAATAGATATAATTATGAATCGATAAAAAAACTATAGAAGAAAATAAAAGTCTCAAAAGTTTAACAGAACATTTTGGTATTGGAAGGAAAATTATTTCTGCAATAAAAAGAAAGGATGAAATTATAACTAAAAAGAGAAATGAAATGTGTCAAACAATTCTATAAAAACTTACATAATAATAAATGAAAACAAAGTAATTATAATGTAATTAGAGGGCTTTGATATCAGGATTTTTAGTCTATACATCCTCCACTCAATCTCACACAACTGATAAACATGATCAAACATATGCAAAAAAATATACATAATTCCCAATATAAGTATTCCATGCAGAAGCAGCACCCATTAGTTGGACCAAATCATAATTTCCTACACATATACACAATCAGTGCTCAGTTTATATTAAGATAATAATTTGTCAAACACAAATGGATCGGTTTTAGTCTTCTCACTCTTCATTTCATTCATTTCATTGAAAAACTAATGATGGAATTCTCAAAGCCCTTATTAAATTTGATATTGAGATGGAGTGGAGGATGAATAAACTGAAAAATCTTGAGTTCAAATCCCTCTAACTACATATACAAGAAATAGTCTAAGCACGTTACATAATATCTTACAAAGTAATTATTATATTAATCCATATTCTAATGTGTGCAGTACTTTAAGTGAAAAAAGGAAATATGCATTCAAAGCTATAAAGAAGAGACAAGCTCCAGCAAATGATTGAATTACTATTGATATCTTAAAAGAAGAAGAAATAATAAATTATTGGAAAAGTTATATACCAAATGTCTAAATGATAAAGATGTACCAGATGATTGAGAAAAAGTAATAGTAATATTGATATTTAAGAAAAAGATGATAAAGAAAATATTAATAATAAAAGGCTTAGTCTTCTATTCATTCTAGAAAAATCTTTACCAAAATATTTGCATCTTGCTTACCGCAAATTATGGATTCTAACAAATCAAAAGAGCAAGCTGGATATAAAAGTGGTTTTACTACAGTGGATTATATCCAAGTATTGAGAAAAGTTATAGAAAGGACCAATGAATATGAATTGCCATTAAGCATTAGATTTGTAGAATATAAAAGACATTTTATTCTATAAGCATCTTAATGGTAATTAAAACATTGGATCATCAAGGTATAAACCCAGGATATTATTGTGTCTGAAGAATATTTATCAACATGCAACCATGATAATTTGTTACACTAAGAAGTGTTAACATTGAGAAAAGTGTATAATAGGGTTATTCTATATCTAAAAAAATTTTTTACTGCAGTTTTACAAAAAATACTTGGTAGATTAAAGTGGGAAGCTAAAAGTAAATGGAGAATATTTAAGTTGTCTACATTTTACAGATGATGTAGTTGTTTTTGCATATAATGCTCCAGAGCTTCAGGAAATGCTGCAAGAATTATCAGAAGAAAGTAAAAAAGTAGGGCTGAAGATAAATGCTAATAAGACTAATGATAATATTTTCAGATGAAGAAAATGAAAATTGATAATCATTAATTAGAAAAAGTTAACAATATTACAAATATCTTGGTCAGAATTTTAACACAGATGAAAACATAATGGATTAAACTAATCATAGAAAAAAAGCTTGGATAGAATACAATTGATAATAATAACAATATTAAAAGGAAATATGACAATGTGTCAAAAAGAAAAGTTTTTAGTATGTGCTTAATCCATTCTTACATAGGGATCTGACATTTGGACACTTAAAGAATAATATAGAAACTTTAGAGTGATTTATAGTTAGAAATAACAAGGAGAGGTTGAAAATGAAATGCATGAGAAAAAACCAACAGATATTACTAGCATTATTGAAAGAATTAAGAGAATGAAAGGAAGATGAACTGGACATTTTACTAAAAGAGACAATAATAGATGGATAACTGATGTTTCAAATTTGATTCCAAGAGATTGTAAAAGACATAGAAAGAAAACACAATATGGATTGATGAGAATAAGGAAGATTATTGGAGTAATGTGGGGAAGATGAGTTATGTGTCAGTAAATCTGAATTAAGACCTTTATTCTGCAGTGGATCAATATTGGTGATAAAAATATATATACTATAAAAGACATTTGATTGTATAAACATTTTTGAGTCATCAAAATGTATAGATCTAGGTTATTTTTAACATCTACTAAATATTTATCCAAGTTTAAGATCAGTTACTATTTTTTTTTGATTGGTTTATAGCAAAATGATTTCATATTTCCAAAGCTTTTTGAAAAAGTTTTAAGAAAAGTATTTCATGAATTAAAATCTAAAATTAAGAAAAAAAATATATAAATGGAGATTATTTAAACATTTTGATATTATAGATAATGTGAATATTTTTGGAAAAGTAGTTGAAAGTATGAGAAAATATTACAGCTGCTATCAAATGAAGACTGAATATAAATGTACTTTTACCTTGCTTAGCGGCAACAATTTATTTTCCAAAACTCATCATAATGCAAGAAGATCATATAAAACGCAAGTGTTAGCAATGATTCTCTATGAGAAAATTTTAGCTTATTCCTGCTGATAAAAATTTGTACCATAAATTATTAATATTTTATTAATAAACAACTTAACCTAGTATATATAGTAGTTAAAACATGAATATTCAATATATGGAAGTGGAAACTGTGCTTTATACCTGTTATTTGGGTATGTACTTAAAATATGTATGTATGCAAGATAATGCAAGTTAAATCTATGTAAAAAGGGGAAAAAATGAATTTAGAAGTTGAAGTTAAGAGATATAAAAGTTCTGAAGAAGATTGCAGGGGCAATTGAAACTAAGAGGGTGGAAAATAAAGCATTGTGTAACAGTAGTAAAGTGCATGGATGATTTAATATTATATGAAAAAACATTTAGCTTAAAATTGTTTTTTCTTATAAAATGTCCATTTTTTTGAGCCATCAGTTGATGATTCTAATTGTCTATTGTTGTATTTTAAATTCTTTGATGATCTTGGGTGTTTTGTGGAGCTACATCAGATGTTGATACTGAAGATCTTGAGAGAAAAAGTTTAAAAGGAATGTTTGACCTGCTTTTTTGATTTTCTCTTGTATTACATAAGATCTCATTGACTTAAGGCATTTTTAGATTTCATAGAGCATTCTACATAAGGGGCAAATTTTTTGAAAGTATTGTTCTTGGTCATGTGATATTAAAATAGTTCCTTCAGTTTTTTTGATGTCCAGATTCTTTTTTACAGGCTTGTTGATTTTATTTACTTCATCCAATTGCTTTTAAGACAGACTATAACTTGTATCAAATGCATCTTGAAATTTATAATAGTCAAGCAATATTTTTATTTTGCCAATAGAGGGACCTCTCAAACCATGTCACAAGATAGTGACTTTTATAAAGATAAGAGTGGCCATCTTATCTTTAACCTAATTTTCTACTTATATAGGCCAATCTGATATAGGTTATAACTTGTCTTAATTATAGTTCTTCATTAATTGCATTAATTTCTGGTTAGTTATTTGTTCCATGTATGAATGTAAAAGTTCTTCAATGTTGTCACCATCAATTTTTTATAGGCATCTTTAGCTAAAAAGTTTAATTGTTTGTTGAAGTTAGTATATCTTGAAGGTTAAGATTATTGATAGCTGAATGATTGATTGTTATCTTGAAGATTGTAATGATTCTTTAATCTACAGGTGGAAAAGTGATGTGGTGTTCAATAGTATTAATGCTACTATGGTTCTAATTGAGAATACATTTAGCTGTAAACTTTAAAACAATATTTTTCTATATTGCTAAAAAATATTTAATTTCACTGTAACTGGAGTAAGAAAGAGATGATAAATTTTCAATTGACAATTTTTTATATTCTTCTGCAAAATTGTTAATTATTGCACTGAAAAAAAGCCATATTGAAGTTTCATTTTTTTAAATTCATAGTCTTATAGAATTTAAATGGGAATTATTTAAAATAAAAATAACAATGTTTAATAATATCTCGCTTAACTGTACTGTTGTAACCATAAAGACTTGTTATTTATTAACAGGCTAAAGATAGTCGAATTATAGAACTGTATACTACCAAGCTTTAATTGTGCAGATAATTTCAGAAATTTTTTTTTTTAACATATTAAAAAGAAAAAAAATGTATATAATGCATTCTATGTTTGCATATTGTATTTAAGGCTTTTTTTACACTATGTGATATGCAGATCTAAACAAACAACACTTTATGTACAAATATACTAGCTGTGGCACTTTTTCATTTGCCATAAGATGTCACACTTTATTAAGTATTGTAGTCATATTTTTTGGAATGACTTAGACATTGTTCAAATAATGCAGTTCTTGGGACAGCAAAGATATAGTCTAGGTAAATGTTAAAGATACGAATCTTTAATTTTGTTGTATTGCATTTTCATTATACAAAACTTATTCTTAACTGTATAATGCATGTAATAATGTTTACATCTTTTGTTTTTATCAAAAATACATTTATGATAATAATTTGGATTTCACTAAAAAGCATTCATAAAGATTTTAATTCAAAATTGATTAACTAAATATTTTACAATTAAATATTAATAGTATATGATACAAATTTATTTATAACTTTACATATCTGAAACAAATTATGAGATGTTTTAAAATTGATCAAGTAGAGTATTATTTTTAATTTATATTTAGTAATTTTTAATTATGTAATGTTAATTATTAATTGCATAATCCATGAAATCATTTTTTAAAAAATAACAATTAATATAACTAAATTATAATAAGATGATCAAAATGTTTGCCACAAGCAAAGTACAATTCATAAAAGTGAGTAAATACAGTGACCAGTTCTTAAAATAATGTAAACATTTTAATATTTAATATTCTCAATATATTTGGTTGTTGTATGTCATCAAAACATGATTTTGATTATTTGTTATACTAAATAAAACATCTTTTTTGGTTTTATAGCCATTAATGACAAAAATATTTACTTTGGATATGTTACTGATTGTCTTGCAGAATACTGGCTGAAAATTAAATAAAATACTTTCATATTTTGAGTTTATAATTAAAATATTATATACAGTACTGTAATCTGGTGTGCTGTATTATATATTATGAGTAAAGTCTGTACTATATATTTCAGCATGAATGTCACTATTATGCTTTTGTATAACATGGCTTCATTAAAATAATTATCCTATGATATCATTGGTCTTATATCATGATGCCAAAATTTGTTAAAATAGTTTTTTGTGATCATTGTAGTGAATAATCAGTTGTAAATCAAAATAATGGGTACAAATTAATGATGATTTCTATTATGAATTCTTGTATAAAGGCCTGAAACAAAACAGGGCATAGATATATTAAAATGTATTAATGTTTATTATTTTTAATTCAAAAAAATATAAATATTGATAATAATAAATTAAATGAAGTTAACAGTTTGTCAAATTATAAATACAAATAAAACATGATAAAGGAAACTACATTAAACTTGGGATGGAATGTTTTTGTAATTATATTCAAATGAAGTATCCCCATAATCTTGTAAAGATAGTTTTTTAGTAAAGTAATTTTGCCAATAGGGTTAAATGTGACATACATAAAATGAAAAAATACCACCAATACCATTGAAAGAACTAATAAATTGAAATACAATTAGGTTTAACATATCACTATAAGAAATGACAAATATGAACAACTGAAGTCATCAATTAAATTTTAAAAGGTAATAAAAGACATAAAAATATCATGTATGAGATTGGGAGAATGAGATAAAGATTTAGCTTGAGTGACTTAAGAAAGCTTATTAGAATATGGTATGTCCTTCATCAGAGATAAAAGCTGAAAACTCATTTGACCAAATCAGATTTATTTGAAATCTTTACTCACTAGCTATTAATAATGAGATTTTTAATTACTAACTAATGCTGAATAAATGGTAGAAATGTCTGAGTTTGCCTTTAAGAAACAATTCTAAATCTGCTCATGACATGAAAGACACTAACTCCAAGTTCTGAACATGGTAAATGGAGATATAAACTATTTTCCTATAGCTTTTGTTATGATATTGTTCATGTGACAGGTTGGTATATATCTGAGTGAGTTAATGCAAGATAGATATCATTATTTCTTACTTATTTGTGTACTTTATTTACTTTAAGCTCATTTAAATAAATGTAATGCAGTTTTAAAAAATGCATTACATTACATTGTAAAATTATAATTACATTTTTATTGGCCCATGATTATAAGTAAATAATATTTTTTTACTAAGAAAATGATTATGCATAATTTTAAATAAATAAATAATTGAATGGCTTATTAAAACATTGTGAGTGACAGGGCTAAGATGCCATATATGGATCATGAACACCTGTGCTCATTCACTCTATCACAGCACCAAATTATTTTAAGGCAAAAGGGAGTATTCCTTATATTAGTTGTGCTACTAAAAATGCTCTTTGCAGATGTGGTCTCACTACTGTATGACATGGATATTTTTGCCTGAAATAATATCCCTTAGTCATAATGAACATCTCTACAGTAACAATACTAATACTGAGCTCAATGCAAGCATTCATACATTTGATGAACCCTGGATTTCAACTATTAAGGTCAGAAATCTCAGCCAATCAGTACTCTAACTTTTCATTACAGCCATCTGTTAAATAAATACAAGCAAATATTTTCAAATAATTAGTTGAGTAAAATATTGCAATTGTTATCTTAATGTATACTGTTTGATATTTAAGTAGACTTAATTTTACTTTCTAGCTATTAATAAAAAATCAGTCACATGTCACATGACCTATATAGTTTGCATTACCAATATGTAATATATAAAGAGCCTGCTAATAGCTCGAAACAAGCTTATTTCTTTTATTTTTTATAATAAATGCTACAAGAGAAAATACCTGAAGCTTTTATCTATGATGGTCCCCATCCCCAGACTGGTTTTGAGCTATGGCTCTCATCAGTAAGAAGCTAGGACATTAGATTCAAAATATTAACTCAAGCCAAGCATTTATCTAATTCTTAAATATTAAGAAAAAGATCTAAATCTTCAGATACCTACAGGTCTTCAAATTCAGCTATGTGTACTGTACTGATAAGTGGTGGATGAATGCCTGACTATTTGGGAAAACACCTGAGAGAAACCTTTATTGTATTCATAAGTATAGTATTTTATAGTTTTTACTTCTAATATATGCAAGTAAAAGTTAAAATAACTTACTAATAATCTAAAAAATGCAATGCAGATTTTAGAAAAAGACAATACTAAGCTTTTTAATTGCCAGATGGTAATAATATCAGTAATTTTTCTAGCCTCATTTTGCATGGGTATCGAATACAGAAATATTATTGAATATCTTTATTGTTTTTAATTACTATTATATAAAAATTTGATACCAATATAAATATTAACATGTACTGTATTTTAAAATGTTATATTGTTATTAAGATAAATTTATCCTGAGTCACAAAATATATGGTTGGCCAATAGCTTTTCTAATCTGATTTATCCACTGCATTGGGAATCAATCCTATAGACAATGACTTTCACTTTTCTTTCAATTACACACTCTTCATTATGTCACTTGTAAAAAAGATATCTCTTGTGTTTACATTGAGATAATTTCTTGTTGACACTAAATTTATATAAAACAGAATAATACATTGTACAGGCTTAAACCTGCATTTATATATGTTATATATGCGGGATTCGAACTCAGAACTTTCACATGACCCACTATGCATCTACTTTATTTGATTTTGTGAATGTTGACATTTGGTACCACAAGTCAATATTAGTCAACCAATTTTAATTTGTAGACTTTTGAATATTTCAATCTTTCTGTATTTTAGACAATTTTTTTTTGTAATAGTTTTGCTTTTACCCTATATATTTTGCAATGACATACATCATTATAATACATACATCATTTCTAAATAATCAGCCATTAATCTAATAGTATTTTTCTATATAAATTTTGTATTTTCACTGCATGAATTTTTCCCCTTTTACATCAAATAACTGAACTAACAAGTAGAAATCCTGTATTTGAATAACAAATAAAATTTATTTCAAAACTAATTTATTCTAGCATGTCAATTTTAGAGTAATTTTATAAACTTCAATGAGTTCTTCTATCATTAAAATACAATCTGGGTATTAAACATCTTTTGACTAAGAAATTTATATTTAAATTTAAAGCAACTCAGTGTGAAGTGTTTAATGAACATATCTGCCATGTCTAACCTGAGATTTTAATGTCAATGGGGTTTGACATAGCTTGATAGAGTTGTTAATTTTTCAAGAAAGTTTAAGAATTTTCAAATATCTTGAAATTATCCAATTCAAATTAAATAGGTTTGGTAAATAAGAATTTGCCTGTTCTTAGCTAAAAGTTCATAAAAAATCGATTGATCTCCTTTGTTTAGATGACTCTGGTTACACATGATTATATTGTGACAATCTTGATTGATATTCATTAGGAAATTCTATATGTCTACATACATTACATCCACGATTTATCTTTTAATTAACACATATTTAAATTGTAATAAATCATGTTAAAACTATTACCCATTATTTCCAGTTTAAAACTATCACCCATTATTCACAGTTTAAATATGTACTTAATACTTTAAGACGATGATTATTAAAGAAATCGCATGTTGATTGTAATTTCGTTCTCAAATCAATATTAAATTTTTGCTTATTTCTTATAATTTATAACTAATGGTAACGTATAAAAAAAGTAGATATTTTATTCAGTTTTTTTTTTTAGTTTTCTATATTTCAAAATAAACAAATAAAAACTACATGTAAAAAAGCATTTTTTTTTTTTTGTTAAAATGTTTTCAAAAATCTTATAATTTTATTTCAGATAAAAAAACATATTTTATATATTAAAATTATAAGAAATACTTACAAGGAAAAGTAAATAAATAACTTTATGCTTAATAAAGTTTCACTTAATGAAGAAATAGAGAGAAAAAATACAATAACAATTGTATAAAGTAAACAAATGGAATAACAAAAACTTGGAATTTGCAGTTGTAAATGGTCACATGCACTTTTATGTATGTGTACGCGCGCGAAGGGTTTTTGTAAACAGAGATTGATTATATCTCCGTTCGCGGTAGGGCTCAAATCGGTCAAATAAAATACTTTGTATGGATGTACCTTTAAATTTGTGTGTGTATATATATGTGCGTGTGAGAAAGCCTTATATTATAAAGATAAGCCTGTGGCATATAATGTCTAGGTTTAAATCTGGACTTGTGAAGTTTTTCTCAAGAAGCTTAGATTTTTTTTCTCTTATAGTTGTCCATAATCAATCTATCTAATAACCTAACATTGGTTAGTTAATGGGTATCTAAGAGGATAAAACGAGGATAGTAAACCATTCAGGAAGGACAAGTTTTGGTGATTATTGCCTTCTGCTTCACTGGTCCTCTGTGAAGGACTATTGGAAAGGAATTTGCTCTCCATTGGGATATTTTGGAAAAGGCTGTTTTATCTTTTACCTTGTGTGTGTGTAAAAATATGTGTTTTATTCATTAGCTGTCCCTGATAAACAAGTATGACCATTTTAGATAATAAAAAAACCCCCAAAGTTAGGAAGTCTAAAGAAAAAGCAAAGAAATAAAATAAGATTGGAGTCAGAATTACTGCATAAGTAATTAAAATATAAAAATGAGATTGGATAAAGATACTATTGCTTATAGATAGTGCAAAAAATGACAATCGAATGATGTCCAGGACTCAAGTTTCTGGATACATGAAGATAAAAAAATTAAATGGCAATAAGAGAAATAATAATGATTTATTTAATTAGTAAAATGTTAATAATCATTATGCAGTGAATCGTGCCAACAATATCTCTTTTACTCATTTTTCAAACATATCCTTTATATATATATAATTTTAAAATTATACACTCTTCTACATCAGCAAAATACAAAACATAATAACAAGAATATGTTAGCCAATGATATAGAAATAGAAAACTGCTTCTAGATATACTTCTGACCATGTAATATTTAAAATAAATAACTAAAATATTTATTGCCAAGTTTGACCCATAGAAAATGACAAAGCTGAGTTATGACTCCCATACTTTGAGTTCCAAACTCTTCCAATCCACATAAGATATATTTCAGATTAATACATATAAAATAAACAATAATAGCCATTCATATGAGGCTTACATGGAATCCAAGATGGCTATGAATGTTAGCCAACAAAATTATAAACTCAATTAAAACATTATAAGATTTTTTGTGAACATGTGTCACAATGTGACATACATATATCCTCAAATATAATGTTGAATATTCAACTAGTTTTGTTTTCCTCTTTTACTTTCGTAATAAAAAATATATAAAAAATATCAATGATGTTTTATTACTTAGATATGGACATATTCTATATTACTGATGATAAACTTGGAACCTTCTCAACTATTTTAAGACATTCCCAGCCCCTGCATAATTAGGATTATTATTTAACAATGTATTTGCATATGTGTGGTAGTGGATATCATAGAAATTATGCACAAACCTTTCTTTTGCTTCTCAGCTTTCAGCAATATTAATATATTTAATATGCAGCTCAAAATAACTCTTTTCTTTTTCTAATGTAATCAGAAACATCAAAAGGTTGGATTCCACTGATTTAAACCATGCAATTTATAATCAAAAATGTACCAAAAATGGATCAGCAGAATACAACACCAAATGTGGGTTCATCAGGGCAAACACTAAAGTCCACTATTCAAATTAAAAAAAAATAGAGTAAATTTAAAATATCTCCAACTAAAATTCTTTTCATATTACATTACAATGGCAGTCATATCAAAACCACTATTTGGAATAATATATCAAGTTATCTATTTTGGTTGTTCCATAAAATTTCAAGTTTTTCCTGCTTTTCTGATAAATAATTAACATCTATTAAAGCCAATAAACATCACATGATCACCATTTCTTATGCTTGGGGATATTGGATGAGTAGTCACTAGATGGGGATTTTATGCACAAGTCTTCTGGGATCCATTGATTACTCTGGCTTGCACATAGAGAGTTTTGCCTGTTTTATTAACATCTGTTAAACTGACTTGCTACATTATGAAGTTTTAATGTATATACTGACCATTAACTTGTAATCTAGATTCCTCAATAACATAAGACTTTAGTTTCGTATAAAGTAAAATAATTTTTTTCTGTAATTCATTTCCCTTTAGACTGGGACTCGGCACCAACATAATTTATATTTCAAAATGGCCATAGATCATCTATATCTATGGATAGTTTAAACATTATATTATATATTTTAAATATTTATGTATATATAGTAAAAATATGTTACACCCTTACCTCCCTTCATATAAATAAATATTAGAGATCAGCAGATAATAATGTAACAAATTCAGCCATAAAATAGTGTTTTACAGCAGAATTTTTTTGTAGTAATTTTTGAAATTATACTTTCTAGTTGTTTATACTTTTTGCCAAATGCATTTTAGATATTTTCACATTATAATCATGGCGCAATAATTATGATGCACCATAATTGTGATATAAAAATAAGAAAAATGTATTTGAAAAAAAAAAGCTATTATAAAACATATTTTCAAAAATTAATACAGAAAATACTGCTGTAGAATACTAATTTGTTATTATCACATGATCACCATTTTTTATGCTTGCTCAATCTGTTAAAACAGGAAAAACTCTACAGTTAGTAGTGCTACCAAGTTCAAGCCAGAAATCCACAAGCTAAAAACTAGTCTGGTGATATTGGATAAGTAGGCACTAGGTAGGGATTTTATGCACAAACCTTTTGGCATCTATTGATTTCTCTGGCTTGCACTGAGTGGCACTACTGTATGGAGAGTTTTGCCTAGTTTAATTTGTTATTAGATATATATGCAATATATAATGCTTTAAATTATTGAGACTTTAAATATATAGCTATCACTGTGTTATACTATAAAGGAAAGTGAAGATAATATGCATAACTGTAAACAATATTTAAAATTGAAGTACAAGAAATGAGCTTTAAAAACAGTTTTGTTTAAGTATTTGTATCATGAGCTTCCAAAATTTGGGTTTCATAATTACATTAAAATGGCATTACCATAAAGTTATTGAAAAAAGGATTTCTGAAACAAATTTTTAAGTTGAAAATGGACTGTTATTATCCATTCGCCAAATAAAAGGATTAATAAATATCAATCTGTGCATTATAAAACAAAAAAAAAATATACATTCTATTAAATTTAATAACTACATAAAAATGAATCTTAAATATAAAGCAGTAAGAATGTATAATAATATTTACGAAGTAACAAAATGTGTACACCATAATAATCATTTCAAGCTAAATTTCCTAGAGTCATTTAATAAACTTGTAAATAATATATTCTTTCATCAATATACTGGTCAGATAAAAAAATCATTTTTAGATACTCTTCATGTTTTTATATAGATGATTAATTAATTATTGATATTTCAGAGAGATGAAACATTACATTAACAGTAATCTTAAAAACGTCTTGATTTAACCAGCTAACACGTTTAGAGGATAATGCAAATTTACATTTTAATCATCTAATTATAAATTTATTTAAACGCACATTGATTACGTAAGTAATATTCATTAAGGCTGTAGCCTCAAGCACATGCGTATGACTATGAGACCACATGTGAGATGGATGGTTGAAATAAGAAAGTGTGCAGGGGTGATGTGGAGAAGAAAGATTATAGACCAAAGAAGATGGATTGAACTTGGAGAGACCTTCATCCTGCAGTGAATTGATAATTGTTGATAATGGTGATGATAATTTATTAAGAAATAATCTTCAAATGTGCAGATCAAATAATCATTTACATGTTAGTCTTTATAGGATTAATTAATGAATTTGCAAATGAGATCACCTTTAAAATATTATAGATTAATCTGCTATTCATATAAATGCTTCAAAATCAGATAAATATGAATTAATTTTCTATCTGTTTGTGAAATGCTTAGTCTTTTTGCACATTTATTAAATGTCTTTAGAAAGTCGAATTTGTAAATGATTATTATAGTATGCAACTTTAAATAAATAAATAAATAAATAATACTTCTGTATATAATATAAAAATAATATAAAATAACAATTCGTGTCAATTGTTAATACAGAGTTTAATATAAATAAATAAAAACAAATAATATTTCCAAGCGCTTTCAACTCTTACGAGTCCTTATCAAGGCAGTGTAAACAATTCTATTTTCTCCTACGTGATGAATCTAACATTTCATTGTATTGGCCAGGAACAACTAATCGGAAAGCTGGTTATTTTTGAATTCATAGCACAAGATGAATTCTGTATAAAATATGATTCTTTAATCTTGCATTTTTTATCATGTGTTTCATGCATTAATATTGTAAAATCCCTTGGACTATATATATGGCCTGTATTATTTTGGTGAACATAAAAAGCTGAATAAACTGTATCATCTTCTCTTGCTCTATTATAAGTATATGTTGTTGAAAGTGATATTTAATATTTGTTTTGGTTTCTCCAACATATATTGCACTACAATTTATTTGTGGGCATCTAATAGAATATACAACACTGCTTTTATCCTCCTTATTTATTATTTCCTTAGAATTATTTATTAACCTATTAAGGTTTATTACTTCACAAATATTAATATAAATGAATAAAATTCTATATAGAAAAAAATTTAACTTTATTAAGTTTCATAAATGCATGGTTATACTAAAAATTCCACACTTCTTCTGTTTGTTTAAATCAGCATATCAGGATGAATTATAATGGGCTTAGTAGTAAGTATCTGGTCAATAGTTAAAGGTAAAATTATGCGTCACATGGCATAGTGGCTAATGTATTATATATCTTTCTGCCTTGTAGGATAATGTTACCCCTGATCAGTATTGAAGTTAAAAATATATTACAATAGTATTTTTTTAGTTTTATAGTAACACTAATTTGATCAAACCAGATTAACTTGAAACTTTGCTCTAGTCAATAATAGCTAGATACCCATTTACCAAACACTATTAATTTTCTAGGCTAGCTATTGACTACCAAGCCTACATCCACAGCACATATTATGAGCCAATAAACATCACATGATCACCATTTCCTATGCTTGCTTATAATTGTTATTAAAACAGACAAAACTCTCCATACAGTATTGCATTAGATCCTAAGATCTATGTGCATTCAAGACTCCTCATGGACAAAGGCCACAAGCCAGAAACTAGTCTGGCAATATTGGATAAGTAGGCACTAGATGGGGATTTTATGTACAACCCTTCTGCCATCCATTGATTATTCTGGCTTGCACTGAGTGGCAATAGTGGATGGAGAGTTTTGCCTGTTTTAATAACACACATTATGAGCATAGCAGGGAGATGTTTCAATATTTAATTGCTACATCATGAACTTTTAAATTTAGTTTATCATTATCATTAAAAGTAACTGAGTTCCTAATTAGAATACTACAAACAATGAGATGATATAACCATATTAGAATATATCTCCTTGGTAAAAGATTTATACATTTACCAGAATTATATTTATTAATATAAATAATCATGTGATTAGTTTTTCACAAAGCCATGTAATGTTTGGTCTTGTTCATGGCAGATTGGGAAGTTTCATTTAATTAAATGAACTGATTTTTATTTTATTTGTTTATTAGGCTCAGAATCAATTTTGAGTCTTTTAAATTTTATCTATAACATGACAAGTGTGCGAAACCAGACATAAAATATTTTTTAAAGAGCTGAACGTGATATTTAAAAATCTTAAAAATGTTAAGAATGTTATTTTCTAATATTCTTATTTCAAGAAAAAGTATTTTATAGAATTTCTGCCACAATAATAACAATCACTGTAATCTTGAAAGTCCATTGGATGTATATCTGTATTTTTTTTTTGTGAATATTGTTATTATGAATGTATGCTTGTAATATATGTAACCAATCAGATTCATGGATATATAGCATTGATTTTACATATATATATATCATTAAAAAATAGTGAACACTTAAACAATCCCAGTATCAATAACAATCAAAAAATTCAAACAATTGTTGAGGCAACCTTTTTTTAACAATAAAGGTGGAACTGATTAGATATACTTATATAAACACTAAAAATTGCAACTTGACCACAGAGATTGAAATTATTGATACAAAGAAGTTTAACACTTATATATATATGATTATAAATTATTTAACCAGCGTAAAAACCACAAGTCAGTTTTATTTGTTGTATATGTATTTCAGACATCAATCTACAACTCACCAGATAAGTTAGAAGTTTTAACATTTTTTGATATCATCTAGTAGTTGTTTTTTTTTCTTTGACATTAACTTTCAACTGCTTTCTTTTTTAAATTTCTTTCTGTTTTGTTTTAGTATTTTCTTCTTCCTTGTCTTTGATCTTTAATACTTTTTCTTTGGGAAACTGAAGATGTATTTGGATTTTTGTCCTTTAGTGAACTTTTCAGTTCATCATATTCTTTTTTTTCCTTCGAATGTAACGTAATTTTAACTCGCTTATCTTTTTATATTCTTAATGTTTTTTTAAAGGTTTTGTGAGTCAAATTTTATCAAAAATTTGTATTAAGGTATCATAATAGCAATATATCCTTTTTAGATGAGGTAGAAATTTGAATACATAATTTTCATATCAGAATAACTGTTTGATTTACAGTAAGCAACTTGTTCTATTTTAAACTATTAAAACATTTTTAATCTATATCAAATATATATAGTGTTTAACGTAATATGAAGATTCATTTTATTTTAGAACTCTATATGAAAGCTAAACATATCATATTGAAAGAAAATATTTAATAATTAATTTTTAGGACTTGGAAATATATGCCACCAACCAGATTTATGTATGTATAGAGCATTTCTTATTTTGATTTTAAATACAGGTAAATACATGTAAGATTATAAACCATTTAACCACTGTAAAAAATTCAGACAGTCTTATCTGTTGCACATGTATTTCAGATATCAATCCTATCAGGTGAGTCAGATGTTTGATGAAGTTCAGATTATTGTTCTAATGTGAAAACTGAGTGTTCAAACCTCCAATTTATCTTTTGAGATAGATTAATATCCAAAATATGTGTAATGTGTGAGAGCTGGTCTGAATCACTTGTCAATAGTTTATGAAATCATGTATATATTTAAAAGCAAAATAAAAGGATCTGTGAATATGATTAGCTATATATGTATATATAAATCTAGATTGTATTTACACACAGATATGCATGAGAAAGCCTGTATAGAAAAAAAAGTTGACTTAAATTGTTTAATATTACTAGAATGAAATCACATAAAATAATGTTGTTGTTTTTTTAAATTGTGAGGTATTTATGTACCCATAACTATACTAATATGTGCGTCATAGAGCCAAAATACTATGATTTTCTCTTAAAACTAAATCTTGAAGCACTTCCCACCTTTTATTTTTACAGATGTAAAAGAAATTGCACTAACACTGAAGAAATATGCAAACTATGTCAGAGAGAATCAGAAACACAATCACATTGTCTATTTGTGTGCCCATGTTTAATAACATTCAGTGTGATATCCCCAAAATATTTAAAAATAAAGATTATGACATACATACACTTTTAAATACATTTAAAAAAGGTATTTATGCACCCATCTGGGTCAGAAAATTTATACTATTCTCATTATAGAGTACCAGATGTACATTTATGAATAGTTCAAACACAAAAAGACACCCAAATACATTTTAAAAAAAAGGATATTATATGCATAAGAGATGAAAAAAGTTCACCAACTAACACTTATTCAGATACATGGTCACAATGCAACTTAGCTTGAATTTATGATATGACTCACTATTATAAAATGGTTATTAGATAATTAAAAGCAAAAAAGACATTAATGCAATGATATATATAGAAAGATGTAAGTTCTATGCAGCAGTCAGAAAATGTTAAACTGCTTTCAAGATTGTATTTTTTTTTGTTGCACATAGATTTTTAATTTTAACTATCTCTAGTATTAGATAAAAATACAGAGTGTATAACGTAAACGACGTATCTTACTTTGGTTAAAACCTCCTGTGGTACTAAGTACTGTTTTGTAATCTTATAGTTCAATAAAGCCTTTTGAAATTAAAAATATGTGCTTCATCAAATATATTTTTTACTCTAAAAGGGATTTCAAACATAAGTAGATATGTGAAGACAGGTAAAAGAATAAGTGGAATAGCATGAAAATAAAATACTAATCTTAATAATATAAATAGCTTTAATATTTATGATAAACTTTCTTTAATCTTATTTATTTATGATAAACTTTAAATATCAAATCTCAAATTGTTGATGCAGCTTTAAATATTTGATAATGGATTAAAAGTATCGGTGCCATTTCCATTGGCAGCTCATTAGCACCTGGAAGTCAAAATTTAAAAGAAGTTACCTTTGAGGAAGTCAAAATTTAAAAGAAGTTACCTTTGAGGAAACATATCTGACAAATGATATGCACTATTAATGCATATGATAGATCATACTGTATAAAATGTATTTTTCTTTTTACAATGGTGATACAATTTATAGCTTTTTTTTTATAATTTTTTTTATTTATAACAGTTATATTTTTAAAAAAAGCTTCAACTTTATATTATGTATTTTTGTTGTTGTTGTTATTGTTTAGGGAAAAAAACATTTGCAATAGTAATTAACTCTACATCCCAAGTTCTCTTTAGGGAAGTTATATAAATATAATTAGCTATAAAGATATCAACATATCTTATTATTTTTGCATTTTTTATAGACTAATTTTCTCACGTCTTATTTTTTTTAAAAAAAAAAAAGCATGGAGAATATATTAACGGGATTTTAAAATGATTTGGAAAATTCATTCTATTCTTAATTTTTCTTAAACATCATCTTCAACATTATTTTTAGTCGTTACCAATTCATTACAGGATGAAGGTCTCTCCAAGTTCAATCCACTTTCTCTGATCTATAGCCTTTCTTCTCCACATCAACCCTGCATATGTTCTTATTTTATCTATCCATCTCATATGTGATCATTTTCTAGGTCTTTTACATTTTATTGGAATCCAGTTTAAGATTTCAACTGTCCTAGCAACATGTACATCTAATTCCACTTTTTAAATGACATCAGTAACACCCGTTTGTTCTCTTATCTATGCATTTCATTTTCAATCTTCTTGTTACTTACTCCTAACATGGATCTTTCCATACTTTTTTTTAATGATATCAGTAACACTTGTTTGTTCTCTAATCCATGTATTTCATTTTTGATCTCCTCTTGCTACTAACACACATCTTTTCATATTTCTTTGAGTGGCCTGAAGTTTATATATTGCTCTTCTGTTAAGTGTCCAAGTCTTAGATCCATAAGTAAGAATTTGTAAAACATATTTATTAAAAACTTTTTTTCAAACACATAGGCTATTTCTTTTAATATTATTTTTACAAAAAGTATTCCAACCAAGTTTAATTCTATGATTAATTTCATCTGTTATGTTTCCATCTGTAGTAATAATCTTAAACATACAGAGTATTATTTATGCATAGCATGAGGAAGAGTGACTTGTTGCCTTGAATGTATATAGATTTAGCTAGCTAATTTTATGTTTATAATTAATAGTTTTATCTTGATTATTAAACAAGGTTACTAAAAATTAAATTTTATTTCCATCATTATATAACTGATTGTAAGGTTAATAATTATTAATGTCATATTTTTATTTGGCTAATATATTAATTTTATTCTCAATTTCTTTGAATGTTGCTAAGGGCAAATATCAATAGCTTAAAGAAGAGATGAATCCATTTTATTATTCATTCTTACTAAACTTATGGTGGGTTGCTTTCTTTAATTACATATATATTAAACTTTGTTAGTTTCACGTTTACATTATTAATAATTACATTTTTATATTATATCAAATGAATTGTTTCAATAAATTATTTCAAATTTATTCTTCGGGGGAAAAAACTACTTTTTAATTATAAAAATAAAATAATGTTTGTCATTACAATATTAATTACATTTTTCAGAGAAATTAGCCACAGAAAATATATACACTGTGAATATTATTGAATGCAATATATGTGTATGTTTATGTTTATATATCTTAGAAAATTCGGTTAATAAAATATATTTACCTTTTTTTTTATATAAAATAAACTTTAATAATAACAAATTATATACAAGTATTAACATACATATAGGAAAAAATAAGAATTTGTATGATACATAGCTTATTAAAATATAATCACTACGAGTGTTGAGGGCAGATGAAAATAATTGTGTTTTATATAGATGAATGTACAATTTATATGCTTTATATTATTCTAAAGTTGTTCTGCCAAATTTTGTTCATAATACTTCTAGATAAATATTTTGGAGCATATAAATATGTATTACACCGCTCTTTATTATTTTTTTTAAAGCATTTGTTTTTATTAACATTGGTTGTTATTAAATAAATACTTCAAAATCAACTATTACTTAATATAATATTTATTTTGTTAGAAAGAAAGACACTTAACTAGAATAGTTCTATCCTTCACTTTGATCTAGATGAAACTAGAATATAGTTCTGATTTTTTTTATAAAAAAGATAATAATTAGTAAGTAAGTAAGTAAGTAATCTTATAGGTCATTTTATTCAAAATTATAAATGGAATAATTAAAATTAATAAAAAAAATGTTTAAAACTTACCAAAATTGTTACTTTGGGATTAGCGCTGTTATTTTTTTAAAGATTAGCAAACTTTATATTTAAAAAGTGTTTTTTAAATTCAAGGTAATTTAAAAAAAGTTATTAGAAAATATGATATTAATAAAATATTTTTTGGATAAAAATAATTAGTAAACGAAAGCAATTTTTGATGTTTTATTTATTAAATTCAAATGTTTTATTTATATCGTATTCGAACTCAGTTTTCAAGCACCCTTCAACTATCCACACTATCTCATATAACTGATACACATGACCACACACATGTAGAAAAGATAAATAATCACCAATAAACGTATTTCGTGCTAAACCAGCACTCATCAGTATTATCTCCCACACACATATATAATCAGTGCTCAGTTTATATTAAGAAGGCAAATCTTCATACTTTAATGGACAGGCTTCAATCTACCCCAACCTCCAACTTTCCAGCCATCCATATCATTGAAAATCTGATGATGAAAACCCAAATCCCATTCTGATGCCAATATTATTGCCATGCCCATGTTGACCTCAAATCACTTATTCATTTAAATACATAGAAGAGGGATGGGCAGGATACAAGCTTGATGTGTAAATATTTGAAAACCATGCACTTTTCTCAAACCTGGGAGCTTAATTGTAAGTATATTGTATACATATATTAGTGATTATTTATCATTTCTACATGTGTGTGGTCATGTGTATCAGCTATATGAGATAGTATGGATAGTTGAAGGGTTCTTGAAAATTTGAGTTCAAATCCCCTATACTTACAATTAAGCTCCCAGGTTTGTGAAGAGTGCCTGGTTTTCAAATATTTATATCGTATTCATAATATTTTTTTTAATTAACTTGAATTCAAAAACTTATTTTTAAAATATAAAGTTTGCTAAACCTGGAATAATACTTTCCAAACAATGAAAAATGGAGGAAAGTTGGAGGTAGTGTGAAAAGTTTAAGATCTGAAGAAGACTGCTAGGGCAGTCGAAACTGTTATAAATAAATAAAGATTATTTGCATAAAGTGTTAAATGAGTGTTAATGAAGTTTAACAATGAAAATATATTGACAAAGTTAAAATATTTATAATAATTATTATATTTGCTCAGCTTTATTGTTTTATGGTTTGTTAATTTTTTTTAAAATTTAATTTTTATGCAGTATAATGTTGTGCAAAATGCATCTTGATTCAAATAAATACAAAAACAATATGGTGTAGAAAAATCAACATAGTGTATTACTAGAGAACAAGTTTATAGAGTGGCAAACAATAATGAAGTAAGTGTTAATACATAATCATAATTATCTTTCCTTTTAATCAAAAAGTGCCAATCTTACTGCATGTACACCTCTCTTTATAAATATCTTAACAATTATTAGTAATCACTTATGAGGCTAAAAATTATTATATTTTTTCCATGTCTTTATTCATATGATTAATGAATATGTAGTCATGTGGTAAAATTAAAAATATATTTCAGATATTACACATGAAAAAGGAGTAAATGCAGTCAAGTAATTTATTTTATAATAATAGATAATTAAATTTTAAAATCTAAACATTTGCTAAGAATACTATGATAATTTTAGACTAATTAGCAATTAATAATAAACATATTGATATATATTTAGAGTGAACAATGTCATAGTTATGAAAGCAGTAATTTTGCTACCTTTAGATTAAATTATAATAATTTTATATTAATAACACAGAATTAGGATAATGAAGAACATGCGAAAGATTGTTATCTGAATCTACTGAAAAATACAAGTTCAGCATGAAAGTTTTGATATCATTTGTCTTTTTCGGATATATTTATTCATATAATTAAGATATACTTAGTAAAAAAGGAATAATTATATTTAAGTTTTTCGGAATAAAAACTAACATATTTAGTCTAAATTAGGGTTTGAACATTTTTAATATAAAGAGCCATTTTGTTTAAATACACCCCTCCTGTCAATAAAAGAGCCACAAGGAAGAAGGTGGGTTAATAAAAAATACAAATTTCGAAATAGCTGTGAACATATTTGAACATTTATTTTAATGATAAAACATAATAGAATCTATATACATTCTAATGTAATAAAAATTCTCTTAAAAATAAACAAACAGAAACAAAAAAATATTTTGATACTTTGATTTGTTCACAGATTTCTAATATTTAAACATTCATCATATATAATAATTACTATCATGTAATAATACTGAATTCAAGAAATAACATTGTAAAGCACATTTTTCCTCTCCTAGAGTCATCAAAATATTTATTTACAAATTACAAAAGAAAATAAAAAAATGTGTTTATATTATAAAGAAAGAACAAACTTCTGGTATGCATTTTTATGAGTTTACATGCACTCACCCATGATCATCAGTTGAAAAGCATAATTGTACATTTATACTTAAAGATTATCTATAACTAAGCTAACATTTGCTCACCAGGCACAAATCAGGGCTTCAATCTATTGTGTGCCTGAATTATAAATTATTAATTGAATTGTATAAACTTATTTATTCTGTAGCAGGAGAGAGGTAAATTCTCATTTTAAACCATTGGCAATTAAATATGTAATTAATTTTGAATTTACTGTAATAAATAGTCTATTATTTATATAGCACAGACTGCATATGTAATATTATAATGTTTATTATGATAAAAAAGTCACAAGATTGGGATCAAGGAACCACATGAGTTTGTCAATGTATGGACTAAATCATAATAAAAGGATAATAATAATGCTAAAATATCATAATAATGAGACAATTTGTTATTCACTTAACTATAGTGCTCTAATGACTGAAAAAATGACTTTTGAACATAAAATCCACTACATATAATGAAAAAAAACTAAAAAAAAAAAATTTCCATAATTTAATTATATATAAGAAATAATAATAAAAGTAACAAATGGTTGGTTGTTTGGAAAGTTGTAAGAATGAAGAACTGAATGTAACAAATTGAATTTTGATTAAGGCATCTTTGTCTCTCATATATATAATATTATTATTGTGCTAAACCTACCAAATCAGACTTAATTTATACCAAAGTTCATTTAATATTAATTAAGTATAGTTTAAATTTATCTATGTCCAATAATTAATATTAATCTAGTTTGGCTTGTATGCATTATTTATTAGAAATATTTAAAATTACTAATAATTAAAACATTGTATATACATATGAGAGTGTAAGTATAAGGATTTGAACTTGGGAATGGAGGATGAATATTGTAAAAATTAGCTTTATCAGTAAAGCTAAATTTCCTGCTGTCTAATTGTTTAGTATTTTAAAAAAAAAATTCAATAAGTTAATATCTATAGTAAACCAATTTGTTAGAGCTTGTAAATATTAATACATCCTACAAGTCATTTTATAAGAACTTTCATAAGTTTTAATTTCTTTAAATGCTATTTTAATATCTTGCTATAATGCTTTAAACCCATATGTAGTTGTAAATAACTTTAAATTAATTAGTTTAGGGATATCTTTACCCTAAATAATAATGAGTTTATATTGGAAAATATTGAGATTTAAAACTATTTTAATATAGATATTAGTGTGTAAATCAATGTTAGAGTTAAAATTTAATGCTAAAATTTGAATCTTTAATGCTCATTGTTAATAATTAAATTACTTGCTCATAAAACTGCATTTTATTTAAATTATTTGCTAATAAAATTATATTTTTTAATGCTAATTGTAATAAAGATTAATTCAGTCTAGTAAGTTTTAAGCTAATTAATTGAATAAGATAAAGAATTAATTATTAGTAAAAGCTATTAGTTTCAAATAAAGAAAGCAGTAATGAATGTGTGTGTGTGTTCTTGATTATAAATTCTATTTTAACTTTCTTATTGTAATATTAAAAGTTCTCTTATTCTTCTCCTTTACTTTCTTTGCATTTCTTCATATATTCATATATATTGCTTATAATGACTCTCATATACACTTTAATGCAAAGTTTTTTTAAATAAAACTTCTTTATTTTCCTGACAGTTTTGACTGCACAGCAGTCTTCATCAGAGCATTCTCAATCTCCTCTACCTTTTAAATTTTTAAAAGGTAGAGGAAATTGAGAACACTCTGATGAAACTGTCAGGAAAATAAAGAATTTTTATTAAAAAAAATTTCCCCATTAAAGTGTATATGAGAGGAGTGGTCATAAGCAATATATATAAATATTAAAAGTTATTATTAAATATTTATTTTAAAAAGTTTTATTACAAAATATTTTAGGGAGCTTCACATTTATCAAATATTGTATAAGATTGTTCAAATCAATAATGTAAATCAATGTTCTATTTAAAATAATGTAATGTATTATACAATATTTTATTTATTTTTATTATAATAATTTTTGTTTTATAAATAATTGTCTTAAAATGTAACATTTTAATTAAAGTCTAGACAAATATAAAGATGAGTATGTTTTTAGCTATGTATCCCCATGATAACAGATAATCTTTAAACTTTAACAAATTAAGGCCAAGAAGAAGTTGATCTAAATGGCAATTTGATCTATCAAAACTAATAACATGATCAGAAATATAAATAAACGAAGACTTCCACACAGATGCAGGCTTGGGTAATTTTTACTGGGGGAATTTACTTGATAAATTGCTTGCAGAATTAATTATATTTAATATTATTCAGTTTAATTACTTATAATAACTTTTTGTTTGCTTGAAGTTAAATATCCCTTGCTAATTAATTCTCATTTAGGCTGGAAATCTAAGCTGAAATGACTAAAAAGTTTGAAATCTAAATTGCAGTGAAACATAATTGAAAATTTAACTAAATGTTTAACAATAATTTTTAAATTATTTTTTTTCACCTTTGTACTTTGGGAGGATTCTAAGTGATTCATCATTATTGCATAAGAACCTTTGTTAATTTTTGTTTTCTCATTAATAATAAACTTTATTATTGGGTTAATATTTTATATGCTGGAATATTAAAGCTGTTAAAAACTTTATAATAGGTTTGGTCTTTTAAAGCAGTTCTTAATTGTGTAAAAATGCTTTTATTAAATACTGTAATATTCAGAGAACAAAAGAATGATTAAAGATTCTAAAGTGTTTAAATATTCTTCAGCAATTTATATTTAAAAATGCTTTTGTTTTAAAAATTTTCATATTTCTAAATAATAGTTTTTTTGGAGTTGTTCATCTTTAAATGAGTAGAATTTTAAATTTCAAATAGCAGAATCTGTTTAGAAATTATGGAATTTTATATAGTTCTTACCCAAATTTATTTATAGTTTAAAAAACAACATGTAATTGATATCAAATTGATATTTATTAATTACTTCAATGTATCTTAGACATATCAGTAATGAATGACATTTTAAATTATCCTAATATGCCTTTGTTATTAATTATTAACATCAATTTAAAAAGGATAACATATTTTTTAAAACACGAATTAGTTCAACTGTTGTTACCTTTCCAATATTTTTATCTACTTATCATTATTGTAGCAGCAGGATAAAAATCATTAACTATCAAAATATTGTCTTATAAATTTTCTAAACCTATTTCAGACTAATGGCATGAAATATATTTCTTATATCAGTTAAATTAAGATTATTGATTTAAGCTATGTTCCAAAATTTATTGCATGACTATGTACTTTTAAAAATATTCTAAAATATTAATGTAATATTTGTTGAAAATTGTCATTATTACTATAAAATTATTGCTTATATGAAATAACTGGAACAAATCATATCCTATATGATTGAAACATAAATGCTCATAAATTATTAATTTTTATTCAACTTTAACATATACTTATTCTATTTTATTACAAATCTGCTCTATTATATCTCATCATTATTATTATTCTTAGTTTAAATATTTTCTCTACAATGAAATTTTACTTTGTTAAAGCAGTAAATGCTCATGTTTTATTTTCAACTGCATTTTAAAAATATATAATAAGTAATGATTTCATATAAAATGTTATAAATGCATCATTATTATATGTGCTTTATTTTAATATATTCTTCATAAAAAGTAGTTATCTATTAATGTATTTGGTGCATGTATTCATTAGGAAATCTATTACTTATTGGTGATATTTCAATGTTGTACAAATAAATTAAATTTGTTATGTTTTAAATAGTGGGAGAATTTTGCAGAATAGTAATTTACAGAGATTGTATCCCATAGAATGGTAGAACATCCAGGATGAAGGACGTTTATTAATTTTGATAAATTGGATATAATTTTAAGTTTCAATATTATGCTATTGTAATTTATCATATATTTTACTTATTTTATGCATTTTGTCTGTTATAATTTTATGAATTTGTAGGCTGAATTATTGAGAAGTTCGCAGAATATTCATCTTTTCACAACACTGTATTTTAAAGTGTTATTTGTCCTTTATTATGACTTATTTGTTTATTTAATTGAATGTATATGTTTATACTGAATAAATTGAAGATGGCATATATTTTATTCCTTATTTTAGGCCATGCTTTCATTAAGCCAGATTTGGCAAATAATTTTTATATTATCAGTTTTACACATCAGTTAATTATTGCAGTATTATTTAAGAGAGTAGTAATAGACTCTCTCTTATTACTTTGTATATTATCTTGCCATTATTTTGTACTTTTCCAAGAGATGGAGGCTTTGTATCTCTCTCATGCATATTTATTTTGCTAGCATATGTTTGTAATGAGATTGTAGCTGTGTCTCTTTATTAATATTATAATATATTTCATAGGTTATACCTTGGGACTCATATTAAGCACAAAATGCTTTATTCAAGCCAATTATTATTATTACTATTATATTTTTATGGTTCATTTTCATCATTCTTATGTTTAGAGATTTTGTCCTAGCATATTTATTGCCCTGAAATGTAAGTTCTATATTTTGAGTTCACACCATCACTTATTTTGCATTGTCTTATATATATTTAAATCATGGATGTATTGTTTCATGTATTTTTTTATATAAGCCATATATACCACCACAAATTTTGGCAATGGATAGTATAATTAGTTTTAAGAAATGTCATCTTTCTTTTCTGTTGTACTCTCTAATATTCTGAGTGTAGATTGTTGCTTGTTCTTGATGTGTAGATCTATTTGCTGTGCTTTTATTATAGGATATAAAACTGATAAATGGTTATTTTAGAAAATTAAAATTGTAATTTTGGACCTCAATAAGTGATATGCATTTCTTTCAGTATTTATTCTACCACTGGACTGGAAAGTCCTAATTAAGGTTTAAATATACTCATTTTGGGGACAATAGAATAATATGATTATATTGTAAGAATGGAGAATTTCTTGTCATAATGTTAATATAGAGAAAGGTTTTCATTAATCAGACAAGAATAATAATTTTCATTATTATTTAATCTATCAATTTATTTTATCCATAAACATTAAAAATCTTAATTCTCATCTGCATTGAATTGTAAAGTAGAATGTTTATAATAATTTATTTGTGATATACTGAAAGGAGACCCTTTGATTCCTCTTGGAGGCCTTAAAGGAACTGAGTAGGGCAAATTCATAATGTCCACTCCATATGTTCTTGTCATTGCAGCTGCTATTGCTATGTGATTATACATATAGTATACAAACATGGATGGGCTGCTCACCAATATGCATTAGCCAGCGTGGTGAGTTTATTGGCTTTTTACCTCCTAGTTTAAGAATATTTTTTTCAATATATAGAATCACGACAGATGAAAATAAATTATGGCCCTTATTCCCAGGAGGATGTAAAGTGACCAACCAAGGCAGTGGTTTGTGGCTAAAGGTGGAGGGTGCTAAGAATCCCCTGATTGTGGACTCGGGCTGCCATTTGATGATGACATTTTATTTAAGTACTTACAACTGCAGATCACTTTCAAGTGAAGGAAGATTGCAAGAGTTAGAAGAACTATCTTATATTAAATGGGTCATTATTGGACTTTGTGAAGTTAGAAGAAAAGGTGAAGAAACAATTGATTTAAAAAGTGGACATGTACTCTACTATAAAGGCACAAATATTGGAAATACAAATGGAGTAGGATTCATTATAAATAAAAAATGGAAGAATAACATTGTGGAGGTTGATGGTGTATCAGATAGAGAGGCAAGATTAGTTTTACAACTTAATAACAGATACCAAATGCAGATAATTCAGGTTTATGCCCCAACATCTTCTCATAGTGATGAAGTAGTAGAAGATTTTTATATGGATGTACAAAAGGCTTTTGATCAGAGTAAACAACATTTTAAAATTGTTATGGGAGACTTTAATGCTAGAATTGGTAAACAAATGAAAGATGAAAATGCTGTAGGTAATTTTGGTTATGGTAATAGAAATGAGAGAGGACATAGACTTGTGGAGTTTGGAGAAAAAGAAAAACTTTATATTATGAATTCTTTTTTTGATAAAAATGTTAAAAGGAAATGGACATGGAAGCATCCAAATGAAGGTACAGCAGAATTGGATTATATTTTGACTAACAAAAAATACATATTTCAAGATTGTAATGTTCTTAATAAATTTAACGCAGGAAGTGATCATTGATTAGTAAGATGTAAGATACATGTTAATGCAAAACTAGAGAGACAAAAATTATTAAGAAAAACAATATTTACAGTTGATATTCCTAATCTTCAGAAACATTCTAATGAATTTAAATTAGAACTTACAAATCGGTTTCAAGTATTAGTAGATTTTGAACATGATTCAGATTTGAATGAAATTAATAGGAAAATAACTGATACACTTTTAAAAACTGCAACAAAGATAGCTGGTAGAAAAAAGCAGCAATTGACCAATAAAATTTCTACTGAGACGAGAGAATTTATGAAGAAAAGAAGGAATATGAGGATATACAACAATGATGCATTAAAAAAGATTGAATATCTCGAATTTTGTAAAATGGTGTGGAAAAGAGTTAAAAATAATATAAGAAAGTATAATTGTGAACTAGCAAGAAAAGCTGTAGAAGAGAATAAAAGTCTAAAGAGTGTAAAACAACATTTTGGTATTGGTAGGAAATTTATATCTGCAATAAGAAAAAAAGATGGCATTATTACTAAAAAAAGAGATGACATCATGAAAGGTGTAGATGACTTCTATCAAGATTTATATAGTAATAAAGAATAGATACCTCCTATACCTATTATATCTTCTGAATTGCCCAGAATTTTGAATGAGGAAGTGGGACATGCAATTAAATTTATGAAGAAAGGGAAGGCTTCAGGTAATGATGGAATTATAATTGATATATTAAAAGAAGCAGGTGAAGAAATAGAATTTTTTTTAGCAAAGTTATATTCCAAATGTCTAAATGATAAAGATGTGCCAGATGATTGGAAGAATGCAGTATTAATATTAATATTTAAAAAAGGTGATAAAGAAGATATTAGCAATTACAGACCTATCAGTCTTTTATCAGTTTTATACAAAAATTTTACTAAGATAATTACAACTCGTCTACAGAGAACACTGGACTTCCACCAACCAAGAGAACAAGCTGGATTTAAAAGTGGTTTTAGTACAGTAGATCATATCCAGGTATTGAAAGAAGTTATAGAAAGGACAAATGAATATGAGTTGCCATTATGCTTAGGATTTGTAGATTATGAAAAGGCATTTGATTCTATAAACATTTCTTCAGTGATTAAAGCATTGGATCATCAAGGTATAGATCCAGGATATTGTCATATTTTAAAGAATATTTATAAAAATGCAACAGCAACAATTAGATTACATAATGATAGTAGGAAAGTCAACATTGAGAAGGGTGTAAGACAGGGTGACTCCACATCTCCAAAACGTTTTACAGCAGTGCTGCAAGAAGCATTTTGTGGATTAAAATGGGAAGCTAAAGGTATGAAAGTAAACGGAGATTTTTTAAGTCATTTAGATTTTGCAGATGATGTAGTTGTTTTTGCAAATAATGCTTTAGAGTTACATGAAATGTTGCAGGAGTTATCAGATGAAAGTAGGAAAGTAGGATTAAAGATAAATGTTAAAAAGACTAAAGTAATGTTTAATAGATTTTCTCAAAATATGAAAATAAAGATTGATTATGATGAATTAGAAGAAGTTAACAGTTACAAATATCTTGGTCAGATTATTAATACAGATGGAAATATAATGGATGAAATTAATCATAGAATTAAACTTGTTTGGACTGCTTTTGGTAAAAATAACTTGATACTAAAAGGAAATATGCCTATGTGTTTGAAAAGGAAGGTTTTTAATAAATGTGTTTTACCAGTTATTACTTATGGATCTGAGACTTGGACACTTAATAGAAGAGCAATACAGAGACTTCAAACCACTCAAAGAAGTATGGAGAGATGCATGTTGGGAGTAACAAAAAGAGATTGAAAACGCAATGTATGGGTAAGAGAACAAACAGGTGTTACTGACCTCATTGAAAAAATTAAAAGACTGAAGTGGAGTTGGGCTGTACATATTGCTAGAAGAGATGATAATAGATGGACAATTAAAATTTTAAACTGGATTCCAAGAGATTGTAAAAGACCCAGAAAGAGACCACATGTGAGGTGGATAGATGAAATAAGAAAGTGTGCAGGGATGATGTAGAGAAGAGAAGCTAAAGATCAGAAAAGATGGATTGAACTTGGAGAGACCTTCATCCTGCAGTGGATTGCTAATGGTTGATGATGATGATGATTGTAGACTTTCAAAGATGTTTACCTGTTCAATGTTGTTATTCTTACAGTAAATGTTTTTTTATTATTTACTGTTAATGTTGGTTTCATAATCTTTCTATCATCATCTACACATACTGTCAGGAATCTTAATATTATAGAAACTATTATGGAATTATATTTTATATTGAACATTAAGAGTACATTACTTTGATCAAATTTATATATAGATGTTAACAGAGTATCTAAAAAATAAATTATTCATTTTCTTAATTATCAAATGATAACTTTAACCAATTGTATTCCTTAAAAGAAGACTGCTTTTGTGATAAATTATTTTATTTTATTCAGAAGATTGTTTTAACTATATATCATAAGTGTAAATAATGAAATTATTTATCTCAAATCTATAAAGAAGAATTTAGTAGGAACTGTTAGTATGGTATCCTGAGTGGCCATAAAATACCTTATCTACTCATTATATCTGAATGCTATCCTGATATATATTCTATTATTTCAAATTAAGAGGTTTTCATGTATTTATTTTAAATAAAATATATATATTATTATATTATTATTATTATTATTATGATGATGATGATGATGTTTCAATGATAGCTTTATTTGTCTTAAAAAGTTACAAGAGTTTACATAGCTTGGATTGCTGTGTTTACATGGGCAATCCTTTGTTATAGGTTTATATATATAAAAGTTGATTTATTGTTTTATACAGGATTACAGGAATTTTTATATGCTGTGGATTAGTTACATCATTTTACATAGCTTGGATTGATGTGGTTACATGAGGACCCCATAGATATAGGTTTACATATATAAAAGTTGTTTTATTGATTTACACGAGATTACAAAAAAATATTCATGCTGTGAATTAGTTACAAGGGTTTTACCTGGCTTGCATTGCTGTGGTTTCATAAGCAATCAATAGATGTAGGTTTCTGTATGTAAAAGTTGATTTATTTATTTATGCTGTGGATTAGTTACAAGGGTTTTGCATAACTTCGAATCCTGTGGTTACATGGGTAATCTGTAATTGTAGTTTTACATATGTTAAAGTTGTTTTATTGGTTTACACAAGAATACATAAATTTTACATGGTTTGGACTGCTGTATCTACAGATGTAATCCAGGTTTAGTTCTATATGTGGTTGAAGTGCCATGGTAACATAGGTGAATACTAGAAATTTTCATGGTAGTGTGCAATTATCTTTGAAGTCTGGCCTGGTGTGAGATCAATGTCAGTATTTTTATTTTTCAGGGTGTCTTCTTTGGGTGGCCAGGCTTTCTTTTGGTTTCATTGGTAAGGTGGGTTGGAGCAGGTGTTGGTGTGGGTGGGAGGCCTGGTGGGATTGCCATGCCTATTTTCTGATGCATTTGAATAGATGACTGTTGCAGATGGAAGGTGGTACAGATGTTAGAATTGTTTGCAATTGTTAAGATGGACTTTGTGGTAAGCTGGTCAGATTCTGGGTCTAGCTGTGTGCTAGAGGGTGGTAGCTGAGTAAGGCTTTTGATGAAGTTTAAGAATGAGGTCGATGTGTAGAGTATCCTGATATCCAGAGGGAGCTGGTGATACAGCTACGTTCAAACTAGTTGCAATTATTGAGTTGGAGTTTGTGGTCTGTTGATCAGACTCTGGGTCTGGCTGTGTTAAAGGTGATGGCAAATGTGTTTTTTCATATGATTTAAGTGTGAGATTCATGGCTAGTGTCCAGATAAAATCTAGGTAGGTAGTTAGGCTCAGCATTGCTATTAGAAGTGACTTATGTTTTTTGAAATTATCTAGTAACTTGATAATATTTGAATGAAAAATTTAACATAAAATTGGAAATCAGTTATCAACTGATTGGAAATTGAAAAAGTATATAAAGTTTTTTTTTTTTGCTAGTCTAAGATTTTGACTACTTTATAAACATAAACAGCCAGAGCTTGTTAACTCAGTTGTGAGCAAATGAACTAATTGCTGGGAACTTGAAATCGAATTTTTATTACTAAACAAAGATCAGAGATTGCTACAATCGTATGCCTGACTGACCTTTGACCTTTGAAACTCTATGTTACTATTATTGTGGACAAACATTGGTCATGGGATGGCTTTTTTAAAAATTATAGTTAGGTAACTTGATTTCAATTGAAAGTTTAAATAAAAAATGTAACCCAAAGTTGGAGTATATTATTATCTTGCGGTTAGGCTAAGACTTTGAATTCTTTTTAAGCATAAAAAAAAACAAAGCTAGTTCACTTGTTTATTTACAAAAGGAATTACTTGCGGGGAAAGTTGTAACTGAATTTTTTTTTCCAAACAAAAATCGGACTTTGCAATAATAAAATTAAAAATTGACTTACGTTTGACTGAACTTCGGATTTTAAAACTCTGTGCTGGTAATATTGGGAGTAAGCGTCTGGTCATGTGATTACTTTGTCGCCATATTGTTTTCAAAAATTATCGTTGGGCAAGTTAATTTTAATTGAATTTTTGAATGAAAAATGCAACACAAAAGCATTAAATAATTACCAACTCATTGGAAACTGCAAAAGGTATATCAGGATAAGATTTTTACCTTGCCTGGTTTAAACTTTGAGTACCTTTGGGGCATGAAAAAATAGAGCATGTTGACTTGGTTGTGAACAAATGGACCTTTGCTGCTGAACTACAATTATTATTATTATTATTGTTATTATTATTATTATTATTATTATTATTATTATTATTATTGTTGTTGTTGTTGTTATTATTATTATTATTATTATTATTGTTGTTGTTGTTGTTGTAATTTAGGTAGACATTATCTTATGGATAAGAGTACAGTCACCTCATATTTTTACTAGAATTTTATTCATTGTCCAATAATCCTTAAATGAAAAAAGGAGTAAATTTTTAGTATTATAAAAATTTAATTATAGAATCCTGAGATTTTAATTTACAAAAAGGACTATTAAAGAAATTGTTTTGCAAAAGAAAATTAATTTTAAGAGGTAATGCGGCAAAAAGATAAGAAGCATATTGTTATTTATTAAAAGAGCTAAACATGAACCTGATCATGGCAATGAGATGCTGATAATATTTATTTGTTGTTGTGGCAACAAGTGTTGAAAGTCGTTTTGTTAATAATCAGAGGTTCAGATCCTTATGTTATCAAAATGGATAATATTTAACTGAATACATCAGATTTAGCATAAATACCTAAGCCTTCATAGTTGTAGTGATTTTTCCAATGGTGATCTGACCAAACTCTAGATTGACTACGTGACTCTTGATAGTATGAGGTAATTTGTCTAGGTAAGTTGGTGAGCTTAATTGGTCTACTTGTGTGTTAACAGTAGACCAGGTATTCGGGTTTACCTCTTGTTCAGAATAATACTATCTTTTATTTATTTATAATCATGTAATTCGTTTTTATGTTTGTAATTCTAGCTTTCCTTTTAATTTACCATGTATACATAATTGTCACTGTAAACATTGTAATTATTTAATTAAAATTTTTGAAAAAAAAAAAAGAAGAGGGTTTAATATAATGTAATTATTCTATGATGTATGCTTCTAACATTAACAGCCTATCAATAATGTATGAGAATGAGTTGAGAGTTCTCTTAAAAGTTGTCAAAATGTTGCATATTATATTTATGATGTTTATTAATTGCTATTATTACTCTTGTGGCTTTTTTTATTGTAACATATAGCATTTAGTAATCTCTATGAGCTTAGTCCATACTGTTGTTATTGTTTTGGCATTTTTATTTTTAGGTTATAATTTAGGCTGAAAAATCCTGAGTTCAAATCCTTCTACTTATATATACTGTCTATAAGAAGCGTAGTATATGAAAGTATATTCATATAAATGTATAATTCATTTGTTATATATATATATAATGAAATATTATGCTTTATATTCAAATTCAGCCCAATAAAAATATCACAATGTCATTTGTTTTAAAACAGTTTTTAAATAGCTAGTGCATTTCTCACCAGGTTGGCCAACTGCTAAGTTATGAAGATTTTTTGAGTGATTTTCAATCTTTATTGTACAATATATCTAACAATAACAAAACACCCATTGACCAACCAATATTAGATAGTTATTTTATGTTGGTTACAGACCTGATATCAAAAGCAAAAATATTAAAGACTTAAAATTTCAAGTTTTCTTAGTCTGGGTTTGAAACTAGTTTATATTGTTTAATGTATGATTATTTGAAACTAGACTCAAAATATGCCTAACAATATTTAAAATAAAATTATTTACAAAACTGCCCTTTATAAAAAATGTAATCTCTATTAATGCACAACTACTATACATATACGCAATGGTTATATTTTATTTAAATGCATATACTGTATATATATTTTTTAAAATTATTCATAAGATTTTTTTTATATATAAAAAATTTAAAAGAAGTTTTAAAAAATCAATTTTTCAGCAAAATATTGACTTAAAACATAATAAAGACAGTTAGTATTAATAGCAAATAATAATAAAAAAAAGACAAGGAAAGAGAAGCTAGGGGGAGAAAAAACGTGTGAAATTCTAAAATACATTTTCAATGTTTCTTTGGCACAGTAAATCTTAAAAAATAATAATAACAAAAATAATGATTTCATATTTAAAAAATAAAATAAACAAAGTTCAAATTTAAGTTGTTTTTTCCGCATAACAAGAGACAAACAAAAAAGTATCTTTGAATCTAGTAAAATATTTAAACCTTAAGCAAAAATAAATTTATCAATAAAAAAACGATGGATTCAATTTTTAAATTGTAATAAACTATTGTTTTAAAATCGCTTTTTATAGATTTTAACTTTTATGTGTTGTAAAAATAAGTAAACATTAAATAATTAATTAATGGGTAAATTATATCAATAAGGAAAGACCTTATGGTATAATTGCTTGTTTTGTTTACGATCTCCAGGCTGGGTGAAAGTCATTTTCTTTAGATAAGCAAATTTATGGGTATTTTTTTTATATAGATAGTGAACTTAAAATTAATCTGGCTGGTTATTCAATTATTGATACTTAGAGAATAAAGGTTCCAGATTAGTCTAGTGTAGTCAAAATATTAATGCTAATATAGTCAACGAGTGTTAACGCAATCATTTTAAAAACAACAATAACTATGAGTGAAATGTATTGCAATCTAAAATGTTGGTAAGGAAGTAATATACTTTTACAGGTGCTGAATCCTTGTTTTATCTTGGTCTTTATGTTATATCGATACTTGTGAATTTACCGGTTTATGACGGACGGAAATTATTTTTTGTTAAATTATAAAGTTCTTTGGAATAGCAATTTAAGATGTTCTATTTTTTTATTTACATTAATTTGATTTGTTTTATTAATAGTGAACATAAATTAAGCTATTTTAATAATTCTTGCTAAGCAATAAAAGAATGAAAGTAACAAACAGAAAGCTCATGATCTTAAATTACAGATGACAATTTTCTTCATTTATTAAAACGATCTCTAAATTATGTAGATTCGGATTGATCTTTTTCTCTTCTTTTGGGAAATAATATACAACAAACTCAATATACAGAGTCTTGAGATTTTGAGTAAACTAACTAACTGTGAAGTTGGTTTTCACCATTTGGCGTTTTTTTTTTTAGTATAGTAAAGTGTAGAAAATGATCTACCACCAGAATTCTTAAAGAAAAAAATCTTGATTATTCTTTTAGGTTGTCTTAACACACAATAATCTAAATGCATCTCTTATAACATTTGACCACAAACCTGGATCACTTATATTCACTTGATCACTATTGTTGTTATCCTTACCATTATTACTAACATTCATTATCACCCGACTTTGATTTTTACACTGTACATTGTTACTTGCTGTTTCCAATACTTTTATATGAACACATGCTTCTTCAAGCAACTCAGTAAGTTTTTCACAGATTCTACATTTTGTTTGCAAACTTTTGTACTTGTTTGCATTTTTCTGCTCTAACTAATTGTCAGATTTGTTTTGCAGCCATGAAAGTACTTCTATTTGTGACTTTTTGAGTTTATGCTTTTCTTTTTTGCTGCTAATTTTCTTTTTGACACCCAGGTGTGAACATTCTGAACTCTAATAATATTAAAAATGTTTATCTCACTGAATTAACAAAAATGTAAAATACTTTTTAATATTATACTAGTAATACACTGTTGGGAATCTTGGGGATTGATATGAATTGTAAAGATATGCAATCAAATTCAAGTAGGCTTTTAGTTTGGTCACTGAAACAGATATGATATTTAAAGTATCAATCATTGCTAATTCCTATAAATATTAAAATAACATAAAATGATTTTTTACATTATTGTGTGCAGATGTGCTTCCCCACTCTTGCAATTGTACACATATCCCATGATACACTCCACTTTATTTGACTTATAGTTTATTAATAATTATATGCATACCAAAATCATTAATATTATCCAATAAAATTCTATGAACATTTTTTGTGCCTGTAATATAATACTTGCTGATGATATGCAGAATAAATTTGCATTCATAGAGGAATTTTTGGGATTGCACTTGCAAACATATAGAAGTATTAAGTTTTGTTATTGTTTATTAGGTCCTATATCCGATAACACACATATCATATCTGTTAGTAGGAGGAAATTGTTAAAACTCAATAAAATTTTTAAGTAAAGCTACTTAGCTAGTGTATACCAATAGTTTTATGCTATTTTAAATCTTTTGAATATATATATAATTTTGTTATGGTGGGCCCCTATAGGCATGACCCAGGTGCATTGTACCCACTGTGCCCCCTTCTCCATGGCCACCCCTGAATCTACAATTAAAGAATTATAGCTTTTAAAATGGAATTCTTATGCTATTGAACAATTTTTTTCTCTAGATCATAGAAATCCCACTAGATTTGGTCTTTCTAAACATTACTGGAGTATCCATGATTATTGAGATCATCTGCTTTATAAATGGAGTTTTATTAATCTACTTATGTGTGGACAAACACAAACCATGAAACATAGAGTTAACAATTGCTGAATCCATATCTAAAATGATAAAATTTAAGGATTTAATAAAGTCACTAATGAATCTATCTCTTGATTGAAACTTCTACATATCCCTTTATATTTTATTAATAGTTAAACTAATTTGAAAAATCCATATGCAAAATAAATATTAAATCAAGACATAAATATATAAGAAATGCAATTCTGCATATTAATAAGATCAGGAGATTTATTTTTTTGGAGGAAAAGATACATTTAAAAATGAATTTGTCAGGACTTTGATAAGAAATTTCAATATATAAAAAAAATACATATGTATAAAATTAATAAGTTCAAAATTATTTGAAATGCTCCATCCGTCCCAAGTGTATTTGTGAATATTCCCTTCTCCCTTCCTATTTGTACTCATAATTCTTTATAAATGTTTGTTCAAATATATATGGCACGTATTTTAATAAAAATGATTCACCAATGACTCTTAGCAATAGTAAAAATAATTACTTTGAGGGCTGGGGGTTTCTTAGTAAAAGTAAAAAATGTTTATTTTTTAAAAACAAATCTGAAAGCAAAATATTACATTAACACATTTCAATAATTTTATACTATTATGATACCTATGAATTTTACCAATACCACACTTTTTATTATTAATAGAAGAAAATGTATCTGTATTTTATACCCTTAGCATTTTTTTAATAAATTGTTTTAAATTCCCATACATATTTTATTTTAAAGAACTAGAATTTTTTGTTTCTTTATGGTTTGACTTCTCTATTTATCTTCCACAAGGTGTAAATCAAAATCCATATTCTTTAGATCTAAGTAAAGAACAAAATTTAAGAATGAAATTATCAAAAATTTCGATAAAAGCTGCATTTCTTAGATAAACCAAAGAAATATAATTTCTTTGTATGAATACAAACTACCCATATAAATAAAAGAATATAATAACAAAAAAGAAGGCTAAAAAATAATAATAATAAAAAATAAAACATTACTTGGAGAAATACATGACTAAGTGTTTGTAAGATATGATTACAGTAATTAAATATAGAAAAGATTAAAAAAAATCCTTTATAATACGTGATGACAAAATACATTTTCATTATATTTTGTCAACATTCATTGAAATCAGATTTTATTTAAAATAATGATAAAAACAAATAAGAGAATAAATAAATATAAAATATTTCAAATATTATGTATTCTCTTAGTTTATATAATGCTTTTTGTTTGATAAATAAATTTGAAGCAGATATATAAATAATCATCATTGGCAGAAATATATGTAAGAATATTGTGAATTTGAAGAAGTCATCTCGAAAACTATCTTTCATGTTATATTTAAACAATACAGTAAAAAAATGGAGTTATCATGTATCCAAAAAGTGAATATTTCTTAGCCTTATTAATACATTAATTGGTAGTTGGATGTGTAGACTTATGTGCAGCTGATTAGTTACTGGCTAACTAATTAATGAAGTCAAGTAGATAATTGGACATAACATCACATTTGAGTAAATTCCCAAGCTACCAATCACACTGGATACCTTTATCCTAAATTAGATGGTAAGCTTATTTTTATATTACTCCAATTTTGGAGCATGGTAGCATAGTTTGATAGTGACAAAATTGGAACAATCCTGACTTACAATGACAAAACTAAATACCAATGATTGATGAGACCATCTCTGGTTACACTATTATCTATAAGTATTATACTGTTTTTCTACAACCTATTCTTTTAAGAAAACTGAAATTACATTAGGTGGTCACCTGACACATATTATGAGCAGGCTAATAATAAAATTGCATTAAAATAATATATCATACATCTACTTTTTTTAAGTGGGAACCTAGCCAAAAAATTTTAAATCGGATAAATCATGGCAAATATTATCAGTCTTCCAATAGTTTTTTTTGTTTTTTTATTGAGAACAATTCAAAAGAATGAATATTTAGCTAAAAAATTAGTGATAGATACTAAATAAAAATGAAAAAAAAAATGTTAATGGATATCAAATAAAAAAGAAAGTTAATAAAAAATAGTAAGTATATTAAGTGTTCAGATAAACATTATGAAAATGGTGATAAAGGTCAGTTAGGAAGTTTAAACTTTGAAAGTAGGAGGTATTAGCAATCAAGTTCAGCAGATCAGTGTACTTTCCAGCAAATACATAAATATCAAAGATCAAAAACTGAATAATGATGAAAAAAAGTTGAACACACACACACAAAAAAAGAATTTTTGATTAGTCAAATCATCTAATTTGGATAATCAAAATAAGAGTCATAGATCACATGACCCAATTCTCTTAAGCTTGTAAGATATAGGTTTCCTGACAGATATTTTAAATGCTTTCTCTGGATAAGCATTTATAACAAAGCTTGTTGAGCAATTGGCAATGCTCATTGATCTTACTTGGATGTTGCAATAATATTCAATTAGAGATTGAAATTGAGACTTTTAATAACTTCTTTCTTTAAAAAAAAAAAAAATCTGGAAAATGATTTTGACAATAGAAGAAATATAATCATACTAAGAGAGATTCCTGGAAAAGGAAATATGCAATAAAAAATACATTTAATGATTTTGGAGTACAACTGAATCAAAAATTAGATTTGATAAAGTTGTGTGATTTGTTTTTTTGGAAATGCCACATTGAAAATAAAATGATGGTGCTTATTTGATGGCAGTACAGCAAAATTATGAATTGCTTTGGCAATAATAGCAAGATGAACATTTATATAAGTGATAAAGACAGAAAAAAAGACAGATCCTTATCTCACACCAATAATCACAGAATAGGTATCAGACAATCTAATTATTTTAATGTGAAGAGAATAGTTAAAAAAAACTAAGATACTCATTTGTAATTTTGATGGGTGAACTATACATTAAAACATAACTTAGACTAAATAAAATGTCTTAGAAATATTTAAAACAATTACTGGAGTACAAATTTATGGATGAGTTCCATAAATGAGAAACAAAGACCACCGCAAACCTAATTTTTTGAAAGGTTCCATAAGTAAAAAAAATTATCATTGATAACTCAATTGTTTTAAAAATCATACTGTTTTACCATCTAAATTGGCTTTTGAAGATTAAAAAAAAAGTGAAGACCCATTCTTTTCTATAATTGTGAAAAAAAGATAATAACAAGAATAATAGGTAAAAGAAAGTGACTTAATGTTCTTTTTTATGGTATGTATATAAGAATTCTCAAAACAAATGAGGAAAAAATCTATTTGATATGAAATCTTAAAAAGATGATTAAACACTGGAGTAAGATTGAGTCATATATTTAGAAGCAATATCTAGAATGTTGTCTGGCTAAAAATACTTTTTCAGCCAACTGTATCTCTAAATCTCTCATCAATCAAGCATAGACAATAACATATCAGATGGTGCCTGCAAGTATAACTTTGAACATTTCATAATATTAAATTCAGATTAGTCAAATGTACAACATTCTCTGAAACTCATGAAGAGCTATTTTCAGAGTCATGATGATCACACACATAAGGACAATTATAGTTATGAGTGATTTATCATTGACATAATATATTCTTTTTAATATTGAATAATATATTATTCCTATTCAGTTATACATGTTAGTTTTATTTACTTGGCTTATTCATTCTGATTGAACAATTTCTATATCAGTTAGTTTATTTTACTTTTACATTCAATATGAAAATAGATTAAAAACATTTAGGTAAATTATAAATATAGTAGAATAATAATACTAATTAATGCAATTATAAAATATTTCACAATTGTTTCAAATAATGTTAATTATTATTAATATTTAATATTAATTACTTTTTCTTATTGCATTGTCAAATGTATACCATATAATACTAAATCATACATGCACTTTACTATTGTTACACAGTGCTTTATTTAACACCCTCTTTTACAGTTTAAAATTTTTAAAAATTTTAAAATTTGAATTTACCAGTTAGGAGATATAAATGTTCTGAAGAAGACTGCTGGGCAATTGAAACTGTAAACTGTAAAAGAGGGTGGTAAATAAAGCATTGTGCAACAGTGGTAAAGTGCATAGATGATTTAGTATTATATGGTAATATTTAATAATAGCATTTACTATAGTAATTGCATCTTATATTAGTGATAATAATTAATTATTCCTTTATAGATAAAAATATATAATGTAGTTTTATGTACGAAGACAAAAATAAAGTGATAAAGTAACATGAGATGAATTGTAGCTCAAAAAGTTTCAATGTGGCATTGCCAAGATAATATCTGTTGTTATTGTTAATTCTCAAAATATAATTTATACCTATTTTTAATAATATATTTCATCAATTCATATTTGTTATATATACAGTAGCTAACAAAATATGCTAATAAACAGCTTTATATATAAATGTAACACAGTACCATTTTTTTTTAAAAAAAGGTCTCAAATATTCCAAAAATATCACATGCAAAATATCATATGCAGTTTTTAAACATCCAAAAAATGTCCTATCATGCTTTCAGTAATCCATAAAATGTCATGCAGATCTTAAACATTGAAAAAATATCATCTGTAGTTCTAGAGACCCAATCCTGGTATAGAGAGATAGAAAAATTTGTAAAGAGAATACATTTGCTAATCTAAAAAAAAACAATAGGGAAATTATTCGTTATTAATAGATGTTTATTATATTTTATACCTTATTCATATATTTTTAAAGGTAAACATTAATTATCTTTAACGGCACGGTCTGGTATTTGCCGGGGATTGTAAGCGACGAAATAATGAAACTTGTTTTAAAAAATGCTTGTTCTTTATATTGTAACAATTATTTATAAATTGCCATTTGTAACAATATTTTATAAAATTAAATAATAACACGATATTAGCTATTATTTAGATATTTAGAGGTATTAAATTAATATAAAAAAAGATAATGTTATTTTATAACTATAATAAATATTTAGATGAGGAAGGAATTATTAATTATTAGATTGTACCTATTCCAATCAACTGTACCATTTGTAACTATGTTAATTCATCATAGCAACATAAATAAAGAAATTACAGAATCATGCTGTGCCACTTGAAAATATCAGCATTAAAGATTCTTGGTAATTGTTTATATATTGGGGCGATTCATCTGAACAATAAAACAGACTGGCCATTTGTCATCTATTGAAATACTGACAAATATGGCAACTGAATAAAGGTACCCACTGTGAAAGTTCCTGGAGTGCCTTGTGCTTATCTCCAATACAAAGTTTCTTCTAACAAAGAATCCTTCCTATCCTTCTTTCCAAAAAATATATAAGACCATTCATGGTCATATGCACCACCACAGGTGCTATTCATGACAACTTATTAAAAATATATTTTATAAAACTAATATTAAGAAGTTGGAAAGGGATGATATCACTCCTTTATTCAGTTTAGCTAAAGTACATGTGTTTTTCCCATGGCGCCACTAGATTGTTTTCAATCCAAATAAAGTATTGATTTATAGTGTGCTTGAATTCAAACTCATTCAGTACATATTATTACACATGACTTGGATGACTATTTAGACAAAAATGACATTTTTACATTTTATCTATATTGATAAAATTACAGGATCCCAATATTACCAATGTTTATACTACAGATCAAAAATTCTTATAGACATTGCTAGCTCATTAGCGTATATTAATTGAACAAAATTTATATATAATCTATTAATGGCTTCCAAACAAGCATGTAAAAGACCATTATTGATATTGATGGCCATTTAACTAGATTATTTATCCCTGAAACAAAGGTAATAATGATGATGATGATAATAATATCATAATAATGATAATAATAGTGATGTCATAATAATGATTATAAATGGTAGTGTCATAATGATTATAATAGTGATGATGATACCAGCCATGACTTATCAATAAACTCACCAACAATAAATTCATCTTTATAAACTTATAGGAATCTTTTCAAATTATCCTATTTCTTACAAGAGTTTAATAAAATACTAATGATGATGATTGATCATCATGAATCTCTTCTGCATATTGATTCCACTTTATATAAACCCCTATTTACCAAAACGTATTCATTACGCTAAACATTAAATTTAGTGATTATAATTTATTAATGATGATTGATAAAGAAGATCACTTTTATATAGTATTATTTTGAAACATTTTTTAACTAATAACATGATATGTCATCTTTGATGAGGATGATCTAAATTCATGGACACAACACAATTTTAGCTTTCTATATTTGAACTATAATTATGCAAAATTTAGTTGTTCTCAAGCATAATCCTTAAATACTTAAATATCAACATTCTAGTTTACCTATTATTTTTTCTTGAGACGCTTAATATTTACCAAGTTATTACTCAATATATGCACGAATAGTAATACTTAATAACTGCGAGCAATGATGATGAATTAAAATGATAGAATTAAGACAAAAAAAAAACAAAACAAAACACAATATTCTTAATAATTGCTAAGAGCAATTAAGATATATAATTATATTTTATTAACACTATATACTTTTATTAACTTTTTTAGAAGTCAAATAGATAATTAAATAAATGGTTTATTAATATAAAAATTTATATAAAATTAATAAAAAAATTTATATAAGTATAAGCAAATAAACTTAATATATAGGTTTGTCATCTTTCTTGATATCTCAAAATAAGCTGACTTAAATTGATATTAAAAAAGAAATACATATTCTATAAATGCTTATTTAAGAGATTTTTCTTACTTATCATATCATAAAAATAAATTTCAAATTGTAACTTGCCCTTTATGTTATCTCATTTTCATTCAAAAATGTAATGGCCTATTTTTTAATTTTCCTTTTTTAAACTAATCAATATATAACCTATTCTTTAATGTGTTTGGATAAACAGAGACACATTCACGCATTTACGTAATGTTAACCAATATGTTTAAAATGTATACCAAAAATTACATATATAAAAATATCTTTTCTCTTTTGCAACATATAAACGAGAAATAAAACAAAATACATATATTAATTTTTAATATGCAACAGATAAAATAAAAATAAAAAAACATTATAAGTACATATATCTATAGGTTGCTCATTATCATTAACAACTGAAGAACAATTAAAAAAAAAAACATTTCGACATTTACAATATATAATAAAAAAATAAGAAAAAATTTAAGTTCAAAGATTTAAACTATGTTTTGTGCTGTGTTGTGAAGAGATATTGCAAATAACTATAGATAAACAGGAAGTCTTTAATATTTCTGTATCAAAAAAAGAAAATTGCTTTGACCCAGTAAATTAGGGTTTACTTTTAAATAAAGTAAAAGAATAAAAATCGGTTAAAGAAAGTTCATATTTACCCATCTACTTTTTACTTCTTATTAATGTCCTGAATTTGAATTTTTAGACCTTTTTCTTTGCCTCACCAGCATGACAACAAAAAAAAGAAAGTTATTGCAGATACTTTTAAGATAATGCTGAATCAATTGACTTTCCTTGTTTCTTCAATTCCATTATTATTCACTGTTGATTGGCTTCCTTCTACCATTAAAAAAAATTATTATAAGTACTTTGAATAAGTAGGTACTGGTGGATTTGCTTGTCTCTCTCCTTTAAAAAAAATAATTGCTCATGATACTTTAGATGATTGAGGTAAATCAACAAAAATTTGATTTATGGCTTCAAACTTGGTTCTCTCATGGATGTTATAAATTTTCTTTTTCTTCTATTTCCTCTTCTCCATTCATTGGAAGAAATGACAGGCTTTTAATAAGCCAGAACCAAAATAAAGCATTCCATATAGCTTTTGTAGGTTGGCTTCAAAATCTATCATTTTATTACAGGTTATTACTGGATACATGACTTCATAGACAGATCAGCGGTTTTGACTCTTTCTGCTTATTAACCAGGAAGCAGAAAAAGATGGTTTAGCAATACCAGAGGCATGATAACATGCACTTAACCAAATATGTTAATATCATTTTTATAATTATTACTAACATAATAAATTCAAGTCTTGTTCCATTTCTATCCTCTTCTTTCCCACTGCATGCAAGGTACCTTTTATATCAACGAACATTTCATTTGCTCTTTTTTTTTTCAACTTTCAAAGAATGAAAAAAAAATTAAAGCGTTCACTCTCTTTTAAAAAAAAATTGAGCTTACATTTCAGCTTCTGAGAATAATAACATGAAGGATCAACTGAGTTTGAGTCTCAAAATAATAATTTAACACAAAAGATCATCTCTCTCTAAGAAATTTTATGACTGACCAATCATCTCTCTAAAAAAAATTTATGATTAACTGCTTCAAAATTGTTTTTAGTGGAACTTTCTCCCTTCAATTTCAACCAAAGAAAGAAAAAACATCTAAATCTTTTTCCATCTTAAAAAAAAATCAAAGCTTCACAAGTTTGACTTAAAATTGATCGCTATCATTCCTACATTCAAAGCACCTCTTTTTGTAAAAAATAATCTTAAAATACAGATAACAACAAAAGCTGGCCCATCTATAGCCATCAGGAATAAGTGTAAAAGCATCCCTTTGTGTTTGTACAGATCTGTTGTTCCTTCCCCACGTGAGCATTTCTTTTATCTCCTAATCTAACAATTTTAATTGCCTGTTTCACACTTTTCTGATTTACTCTATTTTATCAAAATGAGATTAAAAATAAATTTAACACAATTATTTAATAATAAAAATATTATATAATAAATCAAAAAAAGAACTTCCTTATTCATAATAATAAATCTATACATATAAATCTCTGTATATATAAAAAAAGAATAAAAAAAAAATT